>OZ026622.1:53279641-53462141 GCA_964020975.1 Hermodice carunculata | reverse complement strand
TGCTATGGCATAATGACATGGTTGATTGAAGCTGGCATCGTGGGCATGGTATATTAAGCCAGTGAGCCTTGCCCAATGCCAGCTTCAATCACCCACGTCATTATGCCACAACACACACAAAAGTGGCCCTCATTGCTTATACTTACATTTGCCCGTTAATTTTTCTACTCGATTACACAAACTTTAGAAATTTAGTACACAGAATTAAGAGAAACGACCAGAAACTGATTTGCCAAGCATGTTCAAGTGTTGAGTTCTGGAAGCCCAGTTGGGCATGGCTTATTAGAATGTGGGTGAGACACCTGTGTTATGGTCTGATAACACACCAGGCTCACTCCTATACTTGTAATGCTAAAAGTTAGATTGAATGTAAATATTTCTTAAAGGCTGCTAAACTCTATGCAACCGTACTTAAAGATTATGATAAAAGACATAAAAATACCATGGATATTAAAGAGTGTTCCTTTGTTAGTTTTCATATTCCTTGTTTGCTTGTTTGGTTCACTCATTCCTAAAGCCCGAGGGCCTGGCAGACTGGGGTCATCAAATTCCTGATAATTCCACCCCGTCTTGGCTTATTCTCTAAGTAATTTAAAAAGTAAAGATGAGACTTGTCAGGAGAGCATACCCCAGGTTACAAACTGTCCTTGGAGCAGGTTGGACACAAAAGTGCCCCAAACAATACCAAGAAAGATTGGAGACTCAATTTCCTTATAAGCAGGAATTGGCTAAGGATAAAATTAGAAGGGCTGGGTGAGGCACACCCTGAGACTGGTTGGAAGCAGCTGTTGGGAAGCACTTAGGCACCAGCAGCTGGGCTTCTACTTCTACCATGACCTCAAGGTATTATGGGAGCACCATCTAAGGGCGACCATAATACCCTCTACTGATATGTTGCGCAATGTGTCCCAGGAGGCACAGAACACTCCAGTCTCATGAGTCCGGAGAGAATGAAGACATGCCAGCTCTTCATCCTTTCTGGTCACCTGGTAGGCCAAGGAAATGGTTTTCCTATAAATCCATCCCGATATGGTGTTAGGTGATGGAGTCCAGGACTTTGTCTGCCTAAGAGGGAGAAACAAGAGTTCCATCCCGCTCGATGAGGTTCAATCCTATTCAAATAGAACAGGAGTGCTCTTACGGGACAAAGGTCCAGACGTGGCTCGGACCAGGACGTTGTCACCGAGAGTGACTTTACCCAAAATCCCATCAAAGGCGTTGAAGGCTCACATGCCACTTCTGTCATGAATCCCACATGAGGCCTTTAATAGGAAATTATCCCTCCCATGTGCAGACCATTTGATGAGGGATTTACCCAAGGGGTCTACCTCCCCACGCCTAGCACCTTTGGATAGAGCTAACAGGAAAACCGCCATGAAGGTAAGAAACTTAATTTTGATCGAAGCCATATCCATTGGTTTGCACAGTGGGCTTAATAAGAGCCCGCAGCACCATGGAGAGATCCAGAGGCACAAGATTGCGCTCTACCGGATGATCCATGTAAAAACTATTAACAAGTCCGCAGAGGAAAGGGTCTGTCCCTTAACTCTGTCCCCTGGTCTTAAGGGTAGCGGCAATGGCCAACTTGTAACCCTCAATGGTGCAAGCCTTCAAATGCCCTTCCTCAAACAGACTCAAAAGAAAGTTCACAATCTGCTGGACTGATACCTTCCAAGGCGAAAAGTCCTTAGACACAAGCCAAGAGCAAACTTGTTCCACCTCCAATCATAAATCTTCAAAGAAGACAGACGGAGTTCTTTCTGGGCAACTCTTTCAGCCACTCCTTGACAGAAGCTGGCTAAAAAAAGCTCTTGGTGATAGAAGCCAGAAGTGAAGCCTGAGAAACTGAGACTTGCGGTGGAACCTGTTTGATCTTGGCTGCTTGAGCAGTGGAGGGAGAAAAGGTAGTGACCAAAGACGCTCTACACTCAACTCCAGTAGGTCCAAGGACCATTCCCTCTTGGCCCACTATGGGCCAACGAGAAGGACTCCACACTGTTCCTCTCCAATCTTGTGAAGCACCTTCAGCAAGAGTGGGATTGCAGGAAAGGCATACGCCCACATTTCCTGCCACAACATCGACATGGCGTCTGTCGCCCATGCTAACTCATCTGGGAACGGAGACACAAAGGTGTTGATCTTGGAATTGTCCCTGGTGGTGAAGAGATCAATATGTAGCTGGGCACAAAGGGCCCAGATTGCTTCCACCACCTTACAGTGACGGCGGCCCTTCCCGCCCAGCACTACCACATGGTCTGAACCCTCGCCCTCGAACGGTCCAGGATCAGGTGTTGCCAACACAAGAGGCTCAATCGGAGCTACCGCCATCACCACACTAGCCAGCTTAGGCTTTAGTACATCTGTCTCTGAAGACAACTCGGCACCGCTCTCGAAAGAGAGGCCAGGTGCCTTGGAGGGGGTGGGGGAAGGAGGAGCACCGCCTCCCCCAGTTCCCGGGAGGAAACAGAGCGCTCCAACCTATCCAGCCGCTTGCTGAGAAGGGTAAGCAGAGCTTCCCCTTTGCCCAAAACCGTTTGGGCAGAGGCCTCCACCTGAACACCTGTAGCTTGCCCTGGCAGGGCATGGGAAGGGAACCCAGGAGGAGCAGCAGGGAGCAGTGACACCGGAGGCATCACGCAAGCTCTTCCAGCCACCACAACCGGCTTCCCTCCCCACTTGGTGGTCACTACTCTAGTAATCACCAAGGTGCCATCCCATTGTTGAACTACTGGCAAACGACCGGCAGCAGGACAAACAGGATTGGGGGGGGGGGGGGGCACTCACCACAAGTCCACTCAACTGAGCTACTGTGGATGTGGAGGGGACCCTAGCAAGGGAACGCCTGACTCCAGTCCACAGAGAATGTGCAGAATCAATGCAAGGAGCAGCCTCGATTTAAGGACCAATCTGAGCCTGGCTGGGAGGCCTGGTCTGATTGGACCCCCCCCCCCCCCATGGGGGCCTCGATTCAAGCAGTTTGCACCTGGCTGTGAGGTCAGGGCACACTAGCAGAGGCCTGGATGGACCAAGACTTTGAGGCCAGGTGCCTTGAATCAAGGAACAGTGCGCCCTCCCCCCACCAATGAGGTACACTGACCTCACATTTAAAGCATGCCTCTGCATGCTGGGCCCCATCTGCTCGAAGGATTTTCCGCCACTGAGAAGAGGTTGCATGGACTCTCTTCAGTACATAAATGCCACTCCTACACATACAGGAGTGCCGTGCCCAATGGTCATCCCAGTAGAACATCCTGTGGTGGCTGAGATCCCAACAACCATCCAATTCCTCATTGATGTCTTTCGTCAAACCTGGGCTGACTATAAGTCAGCTATTGACCAGTTTTCCAGGAAACCTATCAACTATCACGCAACGTGTCAGGAAACAAGAAGCCCAAAAATGAAGTTTTCCAACAGTAAAACTATTATGAAGAAAAATTACACACCATAGGTCACTTAAGCTGTTCTCCACACACTTTAGGTGCCTTACCAGAGCTCCCAAAAATTTCCATGGATCCAGTGCCAATCCATGCTACTGCAATCACTGTCCTAGATGCCCTGTGGCTTGTCACAGCACCCCTAGTGGCAGTAATGTGTACTAGCGAGCATGCTGAATCAGTTTCCTACACTGTATAGGAGGGACTAAAAGCAGGGAGGGTTGGGTGGGAATATTAGTGACCTATGGTGAGTAATGTTTCTAAATAATAGTTTTACTGATGAAAAACTTCATATTAAGTACTTATTACAACACCATATGTCACTATAGCTGATGTAAAATTAGACTGGAGGAGGGAGGTGCAACCTAAAATATCTAGCCCAAAACTCTGCACTGGAGAGCCATGGACAGGAAAACCATTCTGGACCCCCAATGCCCCTACACCAGCTACATTGATGTTGGAGAGGGTGGGGGAGGAGCCCCTGAAGACCGGTTGAATGGGGTTGTCAGGATGCACTTCAGCGCCAACATCCTTTGCCCCTGTTCTACCAAGTCCCGCAGGTAGAAAGATGTAAAGGCATTATGAGAACGTCACTGTAAAGCAGCCATAATATCCCCTACTGACATGTTTTTCAATGCGCCCTAGGAGGCAGAGAACACCCTAGTCTCATGAGCCCTGAGATAATACAGATGTCTTAGAAGCTCTTCATCCTGCCTGGCCAATTGGTAGGCTAAGGAAATCGTTTTCCTTATCCACCCTGAGATGGTGCCAGGAGACAAGGTCCCAGACGTTGTCTTCCTAGGGGGAAGAAACAGAGATTTCCGCCCAACTTGATGAGGTTCACTCCTACTCAAATAGAACTCGAGCGCTATCACAGGACAAAGGGTCCGATCTGGCTCTGATGTCAACATTGTTGCCAAAAGGGACTTGACCCAAAACCTGGTCAATGCTGTTGACGGGTCACGGGCTACTTGTGTCTTGGACACAAATCCCATCCATGGCCTTAGAAAGACATCCTTCCCATCAGCAGACCACCTGATGAGGGACCAATCTAAGGCATGTATCTCCCCGCGCCTAGCACCTGTGACCAGAGCTAACAGGAAGACCATCTTGAAGGTTAAGATCTTGAGACAAATCAAACCCACATCTTTAGATTTGAATGGCGACTTTGCCAACACCCCAAGCACCAAAGAGAGGTCCCAGTGAGGCACCACATTGCGCTCCACTGGTCGATTGGTGTAAAAACTGTTGACAAGCCCACAGAGGAAGGTATCCATCCCTAGGCTCTAACCCCTGGTCTTAAAGGTAGCCACAAAGGCTGAGTTGTACCCCTTGATGGTCCAACCCTTCAAGTGCCCTGCCTCAAACAGACTTGACAAAAACATCTGCAACCTGCTGGACCATCGCCCCTCCCCCCCCATTAAGGCAACAGTCCCTTAGCAGAGCACCAGGCAGCGAACTTGTACCAACATGAGTCACAGATCTTTAAAGAAGACTGATGAAGTTTCCCCCAGACAACCCACTCAGCCACTCCCTTTGAGAAGTCTGTTGGAGGAAAGGCATACGCCCACATTCCCTGCCATGAAAATGACATGGCATCCATGGCCCATGCCAACTCGATCGTCAGGGAATGGGGACACAAAGGTGTCAATCTTGCGATTGTCCCTGGTGGCAAAAGGATTGATGTGCAATCATCGACAAGGGCCCAGATCGCTTCCACCACCCTGGGATTCAGAGACCAATCAGTCTGAATCAATCACCTGCGATCAGCGTGAGAGGAGGTCCGCCTTGACATTCAGGCAACCCAAAATGTGCCGACATTGGATCCTGACGCCATTCTGACAGCACCAAAGCAAGATCAAGGAAGCCAGGGAGAACAGCCTCTTTGACCTAGTGCCTCCCTGTTTCTTGATGCATGCAACTGCCGCACGGTTGTCGCACATCACCAGGACGTGCTTGTTCTCCACCTGTGACTTGAACTGGAGAAGGGCGCGACAAATTGCCTCCAGTTCTAGCCAACTGATGGCAAACTGCCTCCACAGAGGAGGCCATTTGCCTGAGGCTGTCATAGAGTTCAACTGGGCTCCGCAGCCCCAAAAGGAAGCGTTGGTAAACAGAATAACCTAGGGGCTGAACGGCACCAGGGACTGTCCCGGTGTACCAGGATAACTTTCACCCAACTTTCCCCCCGGGGAAAGTTATCCTAGAATAAGTTCCCCTCGGGAGGAAAGTTATTGGGGGGGGGGGAGTTATACTGTTATACCAGCATCACATTCTCCCAACTGGAGCACCAGCTCAGAATAAGCTGATCGTACGGCTGAATTGAGATATGCTGGGACAAGAGCCTGCTCTGTTGATCCCACCGATTCCAAAAACTAAGCTGAACAGGCCGATTATAAAGCCTCCCCAGGGGAACCTGTGAATCCGTGGAAGTTAGGGTCCCTATCAGACGCATCCATTGACACGCCGATGGGGGTGATGCTCTCCTGAGCCTATTCAAGAGGGAGACAAGCCATCTCCATCTGTCCTCTGATGGGAAACAGATGCAAGGGACCTTCAAAAATTGAATCTCAAGAAAAACTAACTCCCTTGCGGGAGTCAGACTGGACTTTGGAAGATTCATATTGAGGCCTAACTTCACTCACTGATTCAGCACGAACTGCATGTGTTGTTGAAGTAGGCCTTGGTCCTGAGACCGCAGGAGCCTGAGTCCTCCAGATAGATCCCTTGTCGGTGGACAAAATGTGCTACCTCAATCATGACCCGAGTGACGACGAGCAGTGGCTGCTCCAGACTGAACAGGAGAGCATGGATCTGACACAATCTTCCATTGACCATGAAATGCAAAAAATTTTCAAGAGCGTGTGGCTATGGAAATGTGAAAATATGCCTCTTTCAGGTCTATCAAGGTTGCCCAATAACGCTGTCCCCATCTCCGCCATGATGGCAGCAAGGCTCTCCATCTTGATGTGCTGCACAACAAAATACTTGTTGAGACGTGACAGGTCAATCACTGGTCTTTGTCCACCGTCCTTTTTCAGCACCAAAAAGAGATGGCAGTAAAAGCCTGGAGACCCAATATTGAACACCAGTCCAATCACCAGTTTTTGCACGGCCTCATCCAAGAGTGCCTGGTCTGCCTCTCTGCGAAGCGGAAGCAAAAAAGGGACTCTTGACAGTGACGGGTTACCCTCTGGGAACCCCAACAAGTAGCCATCAGGGACGACATTTCTGACAAAAACATCGCCCATTAATCGATCACATTGGTCAGCGAACAACACCAGTTGCCCACCTACCGATCCTCGCCAAGAAGGCAGAGAGGGATTGCACACCTGTGGGCCCACTAAGACGTCGGACGAACAACACACGTCTGTAGGGACGGGGCGCCGGCTTCCAATTGCCCTTAGAACCAGAAGAGACCGACTTTGACAGCTGGCCACCCTTCTTAGTAGGTTTCAGCCTCCACCTCTGCGGCTTCTGCTGTAGCCTGGCTGATGGGAGGGGGTGCCGTCCCTTGGACAATCTGGTATCCAGCAGCAAAGCCTCATCCAGAGGCTTTTGGAGCTTTTCCTTGACCATTTGATCCGCCCTCACAAGGACCGCGACCAACCCCTGACCGAACATCTCCAGACCAACAGGGTCCAGGGGCAGTTGTTAAGCAGCCTTGCTCACCTTCGTCTACAGGTTGGCCACAGGGAGGAGGGCATTACGTCGCAGCAACTAAACATTTGCATCGAGCATAATAGCCCGTTAAGTATGTGGCCCACAGCATGGCCTCAAGACTGCTCGAGGCCAAGCAGGGTCTCCACCAAACATTTGGTGGAGGCTGGCACCGAGGGGTCATCATGTGCCTCCTCCAAAAGGTGCATGGTGGAACACCCCGAACAGTCCAGGAAGCAGCCCACAATTGTCATAACCTGTGTATCTGCTCAAACCACCAGAGAGATGAGAGAAGCAGGGTTACAAACTCCGATCGACTCCTTGACGACGTGGTCCCGTTAGGGAGTGTCCACCATCACAGGAGAGAAGTTGTACACCGACTGACTCATCCAATACAACTCCAGCCTGAACTCTGGCTTAGCCAGCAGCCAGCCCCGGGTTAGACCATACCCAGAGGATAACGTTTCTGGCACGTCTAGACCCAAAGAGTTCTGTCAACAATCTGACGAACTTCCCGGCCAAGAAGGTGGAGAAAGGCAACTCTGACTTGGTGCTGGCACCACCCCATCGACCAACATCGGCACTGACTTAGGCGGCGCCAATGTGAGCTGTGGGACAGCCTCCCCAGGAAGAATATCTTGCATACAGGTGACGTTTGCCCAAACAGGCCCCCAAGCCTCTCCGCTTTAGAGGGAGACTGGTCCAACCAATTTACTGCCCCCTCGGCTGAAGCTACAGACTGGAGAATGCTCCCCCGTTCGGCGGCTGCGCGAAGTGGCCAAGACTTGGCCTCTTTCCGCTCTGCCGCAAGTCAGGAGAAGCGAGCACCCCCTTCCTGGTTTGGAATCCTTACTTGGGAAATCCAAACAATCAAGATCGACAGTGTCCTTGGCCATGGGACAATCCTCCACATCGTCCCCCCACCCGAGGAATAAATCCTCGAGGCGCTCCTCTTCAGTCATTGCCTTAGCATCCGGGAGAGGTTACGACCCTGCGGGAGCCTCTCTGGCTGGTGTGGCAGTCTCAGAGCTGCACCGAGACTGCAGTTTCTCCCACGCATGAAGAGTCTCCTCGGGCAAGTCACCCAACAGAAGCTCCCCAGTGGGAGGAGGTGACACTGGCCTGCACTAGGCAAATATGCCAAGGGACCCGGGGAGCAACATTTGCCACAACCTCTTGCACAGGCCCTGTCCCCACCAAAAAAGGCGAGACCTTTAGCCTCCGCAAGCGGTAGGCTCAAGCATTGAAGCACCCGGACCCACTGCCATATTGGCATAGGTCTCTGCAGAGGTGACCTACCCAATGGAAGGGAGATTGACCACCTGATCAATCTCCATTGGGGTGGGAGAGGATGGCCAAGCCTCCAACTCAGACAGATTAACTCCCTGGGTGTGACTAGGCACTGGGAAATCTGATCCGTGTGCCACCGTACCACCCTCAGGATTGGGAGCTGCCAATCAAGGGAGATACCTGCCTCTCCCCAGCAGGAGAAAAGCCCAAGCGATGGCTGTGGCAACGTACCTTCCCATTTGGTGAAGGAGAGGTGCCGATGACGCCTCTTCCTCTTCTTCTTCTCCCTCCTGTGGCGGGAGTGTGAATGCTCATTGCTGGGGGAGGAACGGAGCAGAGAAAGCGGCTGCGTACCCAATCCCTCACCACCTCCAAGTGTGTGGGGGAGGGAAGAGTGACTGAAGGCTCCCCTGAGGAAACCTTCAACTCCAACCTGTCCAGCCGTTCACCGACCATGGCGAACAGCGCCTCCACTTTGCCTATAATCACTTGGGGCAGTCGCCTCTGCCTGCACAGCCGAAGATTGACCCGGCGGGGCGCGTAGAGGAAAGCCTGGAGTTGTAGCACTACAATGTCACCCTATCTCTACCTGCAGTCACTACTGACTTTTTCTCCACCTTGGTATTCACTGCCCTAGTAATTACCAAGGTACCGTCCTTTCGCCTAACTACCAACGAGCAGGCAGACAGGACGGGAGGGACCTTTGCCCACAGACCTGCTCACTGGAGCAGAAGTGACTGTGGAGGGAACCCCCAAACAGGACCTCTCTACCACAGTCCACTCAACGTCCATAAACAGCACCTTACCCATAGGGGCCTCTATTGGAGGACCATCCGGGATTTGAGGACCAGAGGCCTCGATTCACTGTCCAGTCTATACCTTTCTCACAATGTAGAGCAACCTACAAGTTAAACTTTGAGTTCAAAATTTGTAATGTCTCAATTTAGAATTAGTGGATGCCATATAATAGTCATTACCTGTTCAGCCCTTTCCAATTATTATGGGAGAACAATAAATTCTGTTTAGGTTACAAATTAGCACCCAAATGCCCAAAAGGAGCAGTTCATCAAACAAAACTGAAATTTATGTCACGTTCCATAAAAACTATTTTATCTGAAACCAAATTTGCATGTGTACAGTATACACATGTGCAATGAAGATCCAGAAAACAATAAAACAGCATTTTTTACAACTTTTTGTTGAAAACCAACTCTGGTTATTTATTTCAAATAAAAATACAACATACCACGGCCAATTGTTGTTCCAGGCTTGCCATCTTCTGCTGCATGTTTTCTCTGACTGCCAAAGCTTTCTTAATCCCATCATTGTTTTGTGCAAGACTTGAAATGACTTTGTAAAATTAAATTGAAAGATGACAGAAAATTAATATAGTTTTTCAATATATCAATATAATTATCTACATATATATACATGTACCGATGGTATCCCTCTACATATGAAGGTGTTTCAGAAATACATACAGCAGTGGCTGCAACAGCATTTTAACTGTTAGAGCACCAGAAACATGTACACAATATATACTCCATTCACTTGCTTTTACACAATATGCTTTTTTCCTTGCTTATAGGTATGTGTTGATAAAGGCACATTATTTGGGGTTGTGACAGGTTTCATTTATTTTCATCATATCAGTTGGAGTTAATCATCCCCGTTTTAACTTTACCTGTCATAAGTAACAAATATATATATATATATATATATATATATATATATATATATATATATATATATATATATATATATGCATACATATATATACAGTTATGCTCAGCCTGTGGTCAATCATTACTCATTAGCCTCTGATGTGTCCAGTGAAGGACGAAACGTGTGAGGCTTATTTGGCACACCGTGTATACATGTTCTTATCAACACTTGCCTAGACTTCTCATTACATAATATATACATGTATAAACACACACATATATGTGTTTATATATATATATGTGTGTGTGTGTGTGTGTGTGTACTGTATAAATTCAAAGTTTCAAATTGTAGTACAGTTACAATGTAACAGTACTTAAGCGCTATGCTCAACATTTGAGTCTAATTTACAATTAATTAAATAAATGAATTAGCATTATTATTATTATTTAATAGTAGTAGTATTGTTGTTGGTGTTAGTATTATTATTACACAAATTACAATTATTATTATTATTATTATTATTATTATTATTATTATTATTATTATTATTATTATTATTATTATTATTATTATTATTATTATTATTATTATTATTATTATTATTATTATTACACAAATTACAATTCCTCCAAGCTTAACTTTTGTATGAGAGCAAATGAATAAAACCTCACTATCTTTCAAATGTTGTGACAGTTGCTCTTCCTTGGATACCATGCCATCCCGCAAAATCTGTTGTACAGCCATAACTGCTCCTTTCACCTGCAAAGTACATGCCCCTTCTCATATTCATGGAGAATTCTGATTTTTACTGTCATACAAGTATCTGTACAAGAATTTTCCCAACAGATACATGTATATACATGTATATTGAACACAACCCATGTAGAGGTAATAAATCTCACTCCTCTTGTCTTTTCTTTTTTCCAGTCAGCCATTGAGACATTTTCTACAACCACAAAGGAAAGTGATGAATGAGAGGATTGGAAAAGGTCTGTGCTCAGGTAACCTTCTTTGCACTGCAAACTGTATTAGGTGCAATATCAAATTTATGATTACAGCTCATTTTGTTCTTGAATGATCATCAAATCTTAAAATCGAATTCACTTAAATTATATTTAAGAAATATCATCCCAAGATTATATTCACATAAGTTACCCCTTGACCTTGAAATCTGAGTCAAGGTCACCAAAATTCAATGCCAACCGAGTCCTCGCAGAGTACCATCCTCATGTGCAATATCAAAGCCATTGTAGCTTCTTGTTTGACTTGCTCTGAAGGGCTAGGGCTCAGGGTTATCATCAGAAAACTTTTTTCCCTAAAGTTGTCTGGTGACCTTTAGAATCAAGTCAGTATCACCCCGGTGCCATTCCAATTTACAATACTATCATCATAAGGAATACCAAATTCACAGTTAAACTAGCCGTTGGCTTATCATCTGGAAATTAAATTCACAAAAGTACCTCTGTGACCTTGGAAATTAGGTCAAAATAGGACACATACATCATGATGTAGTACTTTTTTTCTGTACCAGTTACAAAGTACCATCATCATGTACAACATTTTTTCTTTCCTGGACAAATCAAGATTGAGTCAACAGGTTTCCTTGGCATATGCCACAAAAGCTGTTGACCTGGGTGATAATTCTGTAGGCTATTCCTTGCAAACCTGACACAAATTTTTAACAGAGCAAATCAAAAAGGAAAAACAGAAGGCACTTGCACATGTGGGCACTTTAGGGCATTTTGAGTGGGCAAGCTTTAAAATCTTACTTAAAATAGCACTTCAGTATTCCACATAACAAAATTCATTGCAGTTGTCCTGTGATAATGGAAATTCAACCAAGTTTACCCAGATAACAAATGTTTTTTCAACCAGGGGAACTAAATGTGTCTTTCATGTCACTTCAAAGCAATTGGCCATCCAGATCTTTCAAGATTTTCAACAGCAACAAAACTTTCAATCCATTTTGCAGCACCACCTGGTGAATAAACTTCGAAGAGACCCTGTCCCTCCTCCCAAAATTTATCCCATTTGAAGAGGATTCCTCTTGAATTTCCAAATTTAAAGTGAGTGACCAAACACCTCATGAGTGCAGCTGTCACTGAGCTAAAAATCCCAAATTTACTGTGCTTTTAATTTCATCAAACACACTGCACGGAGACTAAAGATGTTGTTTACATGTAGTTTGGTAATGAAATTTCCCTAAATGGGAGTAGCTAAAAGGGGCTATGTGGACTTTTAAAAATGTCGTCACTGCACTGTGAAACGTTCACAAATCAACACCTCTCATTTTGCTTCTGTATTTGTGTGAATGTATTACGGGAGTAAGTACTGATTACCTTAACATGCTGTAACATGGTATAATATTGAGATATTTTTGTGAATAAGTTCTGATAGGAGTTAAATACTTAAAACATACCACTGGGCAGTGCTTGGCACATCAGTTTCATGCACTGAGTTGGTTTTAAAATGACATGTCACTGCTGACTGGTTCATATTCCTACTTTTAAGGATATACATTAAGTTAGCAGTGACTTTCACAAATTATTACACATAGCCCCAGTTTCATGTTTTGAGTGTGGTAAAGTACATGTTTACATTTTCTGACAGCTTACAAACTGTTAATTATGTTTATAAACATTTTATAATGTTAGATGGTGGCAATGCTAACATAACAATAACACAAAAGATCATCATAATTCATCACAAATATTCAGCTCATTCAACTTTGAAGCAAGTGACCTCATATCTGCAATAAACTTAAGTTTATGCCATGAATAAAAAAGTGTGCCTAACATTTTTAAAATTTGGTGCTGTTTTGTTGCCAGAGTCACTGAAAAGTAACTTTCCTTTGATGTGTTCCAACTTTAGACTCCTGTATTTCAGAAATCACAGCAAATATTTAAATTTAAGACGTCCTTTTTAATTTGTAGTGTATTCTATAGTTTTCCATACATTTAAAATTTCCAGATTCGTTGACCATTACATCAAACCATTAGCCCAACAACTGCCATCATACATTGAAGATACCACTGACTTTTTAAACAAAATCAAAGACCTGGACATCGCATATAATGACATCATGGCAACCCTAGATGTTAGCTCCTTATACACAAATATATATCCCGCATAGAGAGGGGATATTAGCTTGCAGAGATGCCCTCAATAAAGAACAGAACAAACACCGCACACCTGAATATTATTAAGACTTTTACACTTCATTCTCACCAAGAATGCCTTCACTTTTAATGACAACTCCTACCTTCAAATTAAGGGGACCGCAATGGGAACTGCTTGCGCTCCTAACTTCGCAAATATATTTATGACGAAACTCAAACAGGAATTCTTACAAAATGCACCACTAAAACCGAAAACATGGCTTCGTTTTATCGATGATATCTGGATGCTTTGGCCACATGGCACACAGCAACTTCGTGACTTCATTAACATGATCAACAACGCACACCCTACCATTAAATTTACTACAGAATTTTCAGACATAGAAATTCACTTCCTGGATGTTACACTTATTAAACAAGGTCAGATCATTCACACCAAAGTGTGTAGTAAACCTACGGACACACACACATATTTCCTATATACTTCCTGCCATCCGTTACCGTCAATTTCTATGGATCAAACGCATATGCTCGAGACACAGTGACTTCCTGACACAAGCGAACCAACTCAAAGAATTCTTTTTGAAGAGAGGATACCCGGAAAATTTACCAAATCACGCACTACATAAAGCCGAGGCACAAAATCGAACCACTCTCCTAACTAAACGAAACATCCAACACAATTAACTCTATCACGCAATTTAACCCAAAAGTGCCATTCTCATGGGAACTCATATCACATAATTGGAACCTTCTTAGACATCATCATGACACTGTCCCCTTACACAATAAACAGATACGCGTCATCTATTGTAGAGGTGCCAACTTAAGAGACCTTCTTGTAAAATCTAAATTCACGCAAGTCAAACCCCCCAAGGGATCTTTTAAATGCAATACAAATTGCCCCACGTGTCCATACATTAGTGAAAGAACTACTTTCAAAAGCAATGTCACAGGCAGAACCTACAAAATTAACCACAACATTACTTGTCACGAATTATTTCATGAGTGGAACAAATTTCAAAGGCTATTATCTCCAGAGTCACCTAGGGACATATTGCAAGAATGTCTTTGGTATAATGACTTTATTCACGTGTACAATAAAGTAGTGTTTTATCAAGATCGGTATGCGAAAGGTGTGATGTATGTTAAAGACTTGTTTGATGAACAAGGTGAACCATTATCCTTGGACAGGTTGCAAGAAAAATTTAACTTGAATACAAATTTTCTGCCGTACTACAGTCTCTTAGATGCACTACCACATACCTGGAAGCAGAGGATAAAAAATAATATGGTAGATTTTACACCAACAAATCAATATAAAATACACATAGAAGGCAAGTTAGTTCCAATCAAATTTGTAAGAAGCAAAGACTTCTATTGGGAGTTTCAAAATAAGAGTAATGCAATTCCAACAGCAATACAGAAATGGAACAACAAGTATGCTATTACAGAAGACCAATGGGAAGAAATATTTACACTTCCATACAAGCGCTGCAGGGAAACAAAATTACAAACCTTCCATTTTAAAATTATACACAGAGAAATATCTACTAATAAGAGACTGTGCTTTATGAACATTAAAGACTCTGACAAGTGTAACAGGTGCGCAGATAATATTGATACAATAGAATATAGGTTTTATGAATGTGATAGTTCCCAACAATTTTGGGATTCTTTTCAGAAGTGGTGGTCAAATCTCTATAATGTTGATATTCAGTTGAATGAAAAAGATGTCATATTAGGATATTTAGATGGACCATGCAATTTAAATTATTGTATTTTAATAGCAAAATATTTTATACATGTTCAGCTACATAGAGAGCAGTACAACAGTACTAAAACTTTGAGGCTTTCTTAAAGGTATTAAGAAGAAAGAAACAAGTCATTAAACATATTATGCTAGACAAAGACAGAATGCATATTTGCGATTGAAACTGGTTGACTATTGCAAACAACCTGGAGAATGTATAGAATGTATGAATTTTTATATTTATGTACTGGTGTATTGTATAAGGCATATTGGATGCATGAACAAAAAACAACCGTATACTGTAAAATGATGAAATAAAGATTATTATTAAAAAAAAAAAAAAATAACGCAAATAAAGAGACTGTTTAAGCAGCTAAGAATTCAACATGTTTAAAAAAAAAAAAACTTGTCACACCAACAATGTCATTTACGTCATTGAATGTAAAAAATGCGATAAACAGTATGTAGATCAAACCTCTAAGACTTTGAATATAAGATTTCATGGTCACCATTTTGACTTAAGAAACAATTCAACTAAAAGTATTCCAGCCCATTTTTCGGACTCTTGTGACGTAAATGAACTCGCCATATACATGTATGGTATAGACCACCTCACACAACGAGACAATGTATTACGTCACAATAAGGAGGCGGGGTGGATCAATGAACTTAGTACCATTCAACCCCTGGGCCTAAACAGATAGGAAGAAACCTACTAACATATCATGAGGACTCACAACATGTGGCAGTGCTACTTCTGCCCTTATATTAGGAATTTTTCCAACTGGAAAAACTTGAAACAACACATTACGAGACACCACCAGCACCCAACATGCCAATATAAATATACAATATGCGGCGTATCGTGCAAGCGCACGGACAATTATAATCGGCACATGAGAACTCAACACCAGGGGATCACAGCCACACCCATCGTTCTGGACTCCATCCAACCACAAGGAGTTAAACATGAACCGAAACAACTTATCAGCAAAAAATAAAAACGCCTATAGCAACTTTCTGGACATTTGCCAAGAACCGGACGACCGCCTCAGGGATACGAATCAAGACGCTACCATGTGACCCGCAGGGGAAGCTACCCTTACCTATCATCAGGTTACCAACAAAAAAACAAGTCGACAAGTACATCAGGAAAGAAGAAATGTTACGAGACTTGGGCGTAGATCTAAGTGACGCTCACTCGGACGATACCAGTAAAAAACCAACGCCATGCACTAGCAAGATAGATATAACGCCTAAACAATTTGTTAGGGACCATAGGAACATAATCCTTAACAAACTTAATTCTAACCCCATGCCATGTAATGTACCTCTGGAACAATTTTACCATGTGCACCACCGAAACAAATCCGCCTTTCTTCACACACAGGAAATGAAAATGAAGGAGGGCCTGAAAGATAGACCTGAGGACCCCCAGCTACTTTTTGATCCAATACCGGAATATTTAACCAAGCCCTTCCAGAGTTACAGCAGAACGACGACTCGGCCCAAGACCAGAGATCATTGTGTCTTTTAATTTCAGTTATAATTTCTTCATTAATTTAATACTCTCAATAATATTATGGACTGTATTTTTATAAAGGTCTCAGTCACCTATTCTACAACGAACTTGACTCCAGAGGTGAAAAAAATTTTTGAATTAATTTAATTGAACCTCAGAATAGAATTCTCGTGTTAAAGTAATGGGACTAGATCACATAAGAAACCACCATCATAAAGATTTTTTTACCATAATGATAGGTACCAGCCAATTGTTTTTTTAACAACAATCTTTATTACATCAATTGGATGAGGACATGAATCAGTGAACAGCAAATTCCAGAATAAACTGTTTAAAAATCAGCAATGACTTATGTACTCATTGACCTTGATAAATCATTATATGACATCATACCCGGTAACATTACTGGAAATTATGTACATCTTCTTTTACCAATATACTCACCCAAGTTTAATAAAAATACACTCCTTCCCCTGAAGAAGGTGAACACATCACCGAAACTAGTGGGGAATGAAGGGAGCCTTATATAAAAAACATATCTTGTGGTCATAGTGATTTTTTCTCGGTACCTATGATAGAACTGTTGGTATTGTCAGCTACACCATCTACCATACATTTAATGAAATACATACATGTGAAAATGTAGAAGCTGAACCAAAAATTGATATCAAAGAATGCCATCACTTTTTTACACTTCTATAATTGCTGGGAAAATATTTCTTCCAAGACACATTAGGAAATGCCACACTATCAAATTTTAAATCTTATAGTGCCAACTGCTACTTAAGTTGAACTACTTAAGTCGAACTGACCTGAATTATGAAAAAGAATGTTAGATTCATATTTCTTGTAAAAGATCTTTCATTCACGTACCAACATGCCTTTGGTTCCAGACGATATAATGTTCCAGGTCAAGAGCTTTTCTTGACATTCTTTGGGCCAAATGCACCCAAAGTGCGCCAAGGAAAGCTGCTTTCTCAGTCCAAAACTTCGCATTGAAAGGGTTAAACATAGGACCCAGGGTAAAAAGTTGTACTTTTCTGGTAGAAATAACATTGAGTTTACCAATTTGTTGAAACATACAAGTTTATAATATAAATGTTTGCTTCCTTAAAAAAAAGAAGTTTCAATGTAATGTTTCATCAGAAATATGAAAGATTTCAATTTAGTCTTTTACTTAGATCTCATTCTGAAATGCGCTGTAGTTAGCTTCATTTGCCTCATGTAAGTTATCTTATTCTTGTGTTCCAACATCACAAACAAGAGGACTGTGACAGCCGTGTGCTCAGCTGACCTGACATGCACAGACTGAAGTGGTCCTGTGAACTATAGATGATATCAAGGTCACTTCTGTTTCAGACCATGATCACTGTTGCTAACATGTAGGGGGGACTGGGGAGAGTTGGAACACTTCAGAGTCAAGGCCCTGTATCTTCAGAAGTATTTAATAATTGGGTTTTTTAAGATATTATTTATATGACAAAAGGGTCCTGCAAAAATGGGCACTGTCTTGTTCAGATATTATGGAGTATTATCAAGAAATATATTGAAAACTATCGACAAGTCAAATGTTTCACATCACCCCATAAAAGGGGTAAGATGAAACATGCAATGGGATAAGTTGAAACATTCTCAATATATGTAAAATGAAATATGATTAGCCTACTCAAACAAGTCAATATTCAGTTTAGCCAGGCCTGTCTGCCATTTGCATGTAAAAACAGAATATTTTATAGAATACATTTGATGATACAGGTCCTGGACATCAGTTGGTTTTTGTTTTCTATGTATTTAGGACCTGGACTCTTACATGTTCCAACTCTTCCCAGTTTCTCCTGGTGTTAATTTTCTTCATTCTTGAAATATGAATGTTTACATGTTTGCTAATATTTATTGTATGACTATGTTTGTGTATTACTGGATGCATGGGTGTGTAAATAAGTAAGCATATGTGAACATAAATAAATGTTGACTAAAACCCAACGGTTAATCTTCCATCTGACTCTAGGGGCAGGTTGAAACTATTTCTTCCAACCCCAGGGGCAGCTTGAATCTGCTCCACCAAACTCCAGGGATAGATTGAAACTGCTTCATCTAACCCCAGGGACAAGTGGAAACATATTCCATATTACCGTAGGTCAAGCTGAAAATAAGGCACAGTTGAAACATACTTCAACACTCCCCTTGCCCTATGTTTCAACTTGCCCCTTTGACTATTAATGTACATTTATCCATACTGCAGGAATTTAAATCTACTAAATTCTGTCACACTTTGTGATGCTAACTCTCTGCCACCTGGGGATTTTATACCACTGGGTAACTTAGCTTAATATTTTACTGTGTAAAGAATGTGACAAATTTTTTTGGAAAAGAAATATTTACTGGAGAAGGAGATAAACAAACACCGCGTTCCCAATTAAACACATAATTTGATACCAAACTTAGCTTCACATGATATTAAAGTGGGCTTAGAACCAAAGGTGCTACCCATAGGAGCAAAAATTGAAAATACATTTATGGGGAGCAGTTTTCATTAAAGTTTCATCTTACCCTGTGTCCCAACTCTCTCCAGTTTCCCCTACATATCCCCTTCCTGATCCTAAAAAAAATCAGAAAAATCTCAGCACCACCTGTCAAACAAATTGAGGTCTAGGGGCCCCAGAAGTATCCCTATGCAATTTCAAATCAATTGGCCGTGCAGTTTCTCAGAAGAAGATTTTTTTAAACATTTTGCCGAAAAAATGATGACAAAGTTCATTAAAAATCCAAAATTCACTAGGTCGTGACCATTTGAACAAAACTGGTAGAGACCCACCCAAGGTACATCCCCAACAAGTTTCAAGTTAATCTGCTTGATGGCTTTGGAGAGGAAGTCAAAAATGTGAATTTCCATGCATCAACCGACAAGCACCCGAATTGAAAAAAAAAAAAATGTTAAAAAAATCTGGCATCAAGATTATCTTCACCTGTGAACAAACTTGTTTACCCCTCCTACAAGCTACATTTCCAAAAGTTTCACAAAAATCTGAGTGATGGTTTTGGAAAAATCAAAAATGACCTCAACGCAAATAAAGAAATTGTAAAAAAATACAGAAAAATTGCAGTGCCACCTGTTGAACAAATCAAGGTCTAGGGGGTTTCCAGATGTGTCCCTACGCAACTTCAAAGCAATTAGCTTGGCAGTTTAAGAGAAGATCATGATTTGGCAAAAAAAAAAAGAACGAAACTAGAGGGGTGAGTGAACAGCCCGTACTCATCTGACCTAAGCTTGTTCACAAAATCAAAGTTGCAACTGAATAGACCTGTGTTGAGTTTTAGCTGAGTGCATACCCTGTATCACATTTAGAAGTATTTCTAAGATTTGCCTGAAGAAAAAATCATTAAAATGTAAATTAGCATCAGAATGCTCGTTGACTTACTTCATAATCAATAGGAGAGAATTGCATTTACCGATAAGTGTACCTGAGTTAAAATATTGTTTACAAGAGGATCATGATGGTCCTGTGCTCTGCTGACTGGAATCTGCTTTTACAATATTGCAATACAAGCACTGTAGTCTGTATAGCTACACACATGTACAGTGGTAACACTCAAGCAATGGTACTTTAGAACAAGTCAAAATTGTAAATACAAAACTGCAATAAATGCACTGAATTGCCATATATATTTATACAGTGGCAGCACTCACTTACAGTCGCAAAGTTTGATATCCCATAACAAAAAATTAACATATCCACATTATTTTGGCAAACTTTTATTGTCAAAAGTCCAACTATATTTTGATAAAATTTTAAGCAATTCTGTTTAGCCGTTCTGGAGAAGAAGTCGAAAATAGCCTTATCACACAAAAATTCATTAAAAAATTTGGAAAAAAATTGCAGCACCATCTGGTGGCCAAAATAAGAACTACTTGACCCCAGGTGACTCTATGTGCAATATCAAAGCAATTGGTCGGGTAGTTCTTGATACAAGGAAATTTTTTTTTTTTTTAAATTAATTAAAAAATTCATAAAAAATAGAAAGACTATTGCATCGTCATCTTCTTCACAGATTTGGTGCACAATCAAAACAGTCCATGCAGTTGTTTTTGAGTAGAAGACAAAAATGTAAAAAATCTAATGACAGACGGATGGATAGATGGACGGACGATAGACCCAAACGGATTCTATAAGCTCTGCTGACTAACAAGTCAGCAGAGCTAAAAATTAGAAATCCACAGCAGTGCCACCTAGTGAACAAATTTGTCTGACCCTTTCACAAGGAACATATTCACAAAGTTTCAGCTTAATCTGAGTGAATCCACTGACTGTTCTAGACAAAAAGTCAAAAATAGCAAAAACACAAAAAAATCATTTAAAAAATCAGAAAAAATTGCAGTGTCATCTGGTGAATAAATAAAAAACTAGGCATCCCTGGGAGTGTTCCTGTGTGATATCAAAGCAACTGGGTGAGCGATTTCACTGCTCTAGTTGTTTTCTCGTTACCGTTAAATATATAATGGTTAAAAGATTCAAATTCCTCATAAAGATACCTTTCATTCAAATGCCAGCAAGTCTAGTCCAAGCCAAAAAGTAGTCTTGGTCAACAGCTTTTCTCAGGACATTTTGCATGCTAACAGTCCAGAGGAAAGCTATTGATTCAATCTTAAATCAGCACTTTAAGTGTTAAGATTTGCCCCCCAAAACCCCAAAATATCATAAAAAATCCAAAAACCAATGGAGCGTGACAATTTGAACACACTTGGTAGAGACACCCAAGGTACATTGCCACCAAGTTTGAGGTCAATCTGGCATATGGTTTCAGAGAGGAAGTTGAAAATGTGAATGACCATTAGAATGCCCATTGACTTGCATAGTAATCAATAGGAAAGTGCATTTACCGATAAATACACCGAACTGAAAAAATTGTTAAAAATCAGGAATCCACAGCAGTGTCACTTAGGGAATAACTTTGTTTGATCCTTTCACAAAGAACATACCCACCTAGTTTCAGCTTAATTTGAATAACTGTTCTGAAAAAGAAGTCAAAAATAGCAAAAACACACAAAAAATCATAAAAAATAGAAAAAAATGCGGTACCACCTGGTGAACAAATTAAGAACTAGGAGTGTTCCTATGTGATATCAAAGCAAGTTGGTGAGTGGTTTCGGAAAAGAAAATTTCTTAAAGATTCGCCTCCCCAAAAACAAAAACAAAATATAAAAAATTCCAAAAATCACTGGGGTGTACCCATTTGAACAAACTTAGCCCAGACCCACCCAAGGTACATTGCCACCAAGTTTGAATCTGGACGATGGTTTTGGAGAAGACTAAAATGTAATTGTGAACAGACGGATGGACGACTGAGCCTCCTAAAAGCTCAGCCTGACTAGCAAGTCAGCTGAGTTAAAATTCATAAAAAAATACAAAATTCAATGGAACATTACCACTGAAAAAAATTGATAGAGACCCACTAGAGGAACATTGACACCAAGTATGAAGTGAATCTAGCTGATGGTTTTGGAGAAGAATTAAGTTGAAAATGTGCATATGCATTTGACTCCTATTGGTTTATATAGTAAATGACAAGAATGTATTAAGTAATCCAAAAGTACTCAAAATGAAAAATTTGTTGAAAACCAGGATTCCACAGTAACACCTGGTGAACAAACTTGTTTGGCCATTCCGAAGGAAACATTCCTGTAGCCTTTCAGTAAAATCTGAATGATGTTTTCGGAGAAGTTGAAAATTACAAAAACACAACATTCATGAAAAAAATGGAAAAAATTCACAGCACCACATGGTGAACAAATGAATAACTAGGGTTCCCCAGAAGTGTTTTTGTGTGTGATTTTGAAGCAATTGGGTGGGCAGTTTCGGAGAAGATTTTTTTTTAAGATTTGGCCTAAAAGAGAACAAACAAGAGGGCTGTGTAAACAGCCCATGCTCAGCTGACCCAGAGATTCATCACACTTGTGGCTCTGTGAACCTGGGTTAGGATCAAGGTCACCCATGTACTGAGTAAGTCAGACCTTTATGGAAGAGCACTATCATGCACAACATCAATGTCCCAGTTCAAGTAGTTCTCAAGTTACATACATGTAAAGTGAAGACTAAAATCCATGTATGTTGCACTTTGACCCCAGAAATGAGATTGCCACCCATGTACTGTCTAAGCATGACCTTCATAAAAAAACATTAATGTGCAACATCAAGGTCCTGACTCAAAAAGATCTCAGGTTATCAAGTGAACAGTTAATTTCATGTCAGGTGTCCTGTTACCCTGGGAATGAGGTCAAGGCCAAAAAAATCACTGGAGCATGACCACTGGCTCAAAATAGGTACACACTTATCAAAGGTACATCCCTACCAAGTTTGAGACAAATCTTGCCAAAATTATATAAGTTATAACCATTACAAGCAATTCCAATGTAAAACTTTTAAGAAATCCCCCCCCCCCCCCAAAAAAAATATAGAAAATCCAAAATCACTGGAGTGCGACCATTTAAACAAACTTGGTAGAGACCCACCCGAGATACATTGCTACCAGGTTTGAAGTCAATCTGGCAGACAGTTTCTTTGGAGAAGTCCAAAATGTAACTCAGCATTAGAATGCCCATTGACTTACATATTAATGTAACAGTTCTGTTCATTGGTTGATGTCATATAATAGTGTTGTTTGTTTGGTTGAAAAAAAATGCTTCCCTTCAAGCTACATGTATCTTGATGTAACATTCAGTTTTGGTGTAGAGTGAGTGTCCACTGGTTGGGCAAGACAGAGGAGTCTAATGTATACCTGTCAAGCCTTCATGTAACTGTACTCAACCGCAAGATCTATCAAATTTTGGAGAGAAGTTTCTATCCTTGCCTCAGTGTTTACTACCCATGGACAAGTCATGTTGCCTGACCAACCGAGTACAGCCAGAGCTATCAATTCCCCATCCCCCAGTCATAACTGTGTGTGAGTCTTAAGTCTGTATGCTTTCTAAATGTGTATGCTTTATTGCAATTTTGACTGAATTTACTGTGTTGTATACAGAAAAGTATCAGTCAGCACTAGCATCACTGATATCCTGTATATCCTTAAAATCATGAATGGCAACACTTACCTCTGCAGCACATTCTTTTGTTGTTGAAAGCATGGAATTTAACAAATCTCTGCAAAAGATCACACATGTGATTATCAATTTATGTTCTTTTCAGTACTTAATATTTTAGTTTATTGAATGCTGCCACACATGTTGATCCTAAATACCAACAATCTACATTTAACAGGACAAATTTTTTTCCAGTTGGAATGTGAATTTCATAGGTAAATTGATAAAAGAATCTTTGTTAATGTGAAAAGTACTGACAGTTGTTCTGTGTTTTTGAGCAAAATGCTTTGCTAAATTGCTATATACTTAGAAATTTTGTTATTTAAGGGAAATGAAGACACAATATTTAGTACAGACAAACAATACCATTCAAAAAAAAGAAACAACATGTATTAATGCAAAAAATGTATTTTATAAAGTACAAATGTGGTATGAACAATTTTGATCATTTAATATCACTTACAAACAAATATGCCCTTACTTCAAATTACTATTCCAATTTAGAAAAAATAAATACATGTGAGGCATTTTTGCCAATCATGTCATATAAAAATAATCAACAGATATACCTTTCATCTCGTTCACGAGCCCTAGATTTGTTGTTCTGAAGCTGCTGTTGGAAGCTAACTTTACTTGATGGTGCAACTCTGCCTTGAGAGTTTTCTTTACTGAAGAGAGGCCCTTTAGACATGTATCGCTGATAAAACTTTCTTCCAGGTGACTGCATGAAATGCAAACGGAAATAAAATGGGAATATACTGCATATACATGTATTGTATGCAGAGGTAGACAGATGACATGCCAGGCACAATGGCTGCTGAAGAGGGGCATGGTCACCAGTAAAATAACAAAGTAACAGTCTGTGCCGACATCTTTTTCTCTTATGGGTCATTTCGCTCAAATTTCAAAAGTCCCAATACTTTAACATGTAACTTGCTAGCATTTTCTATTGGTCCACCGATTTTTTTATCTGTAAAAACCGACGGACCAGTACTTTTGGCATGGACTGAAGTAACAGCCATTTTGGACATTTATAAAATGATTATGGGCCAAATCGTATGAAATCATTATTCACTGATGTACTGCCTCAGGTATTTTCATTTTGCTTCACAGGAGATGCTTGCTATTTTACACAGAACGCCATGTCCAGAATAACTAATAGTATGTACTTTGTGTACAATCTAGTCCTTTTTTTGGGGGGGGGGGGAGGGGAGCTGATAATCACTGCACTGAAAGATGTACAAAAGAGGACTGTGATAAGCCTCTACTCAGCTGACCTTACATGCATACACTTGTATACTGATAATTGCCAGCATAAATGAGCATATAATGGTCTTACTACAGCAATCAAATGCAATCAACAAAGCATGACCTTCTCAATGCAGGATTCAGTGTAAGGCCCTTGGGAATAAGGTAATTCAAGGTCACTTGTATGCAATCACAGCATAATCTTAAGTGAAGACCATCAACAAGTATAAAATCAAAATGCCACTCAAAGGGTTCCTGAGTTATAAGGCAAAGTTGCCCCATGACGTTAAAAATTATGTGAAGGTCACCCAATCACACTTTCCACCTAGGCCTCATATATTGTCATGTAATATCAGTCTAAATAATTTTGAGTTTATCAAGTGAACATTAAACTTGATAAACTTTATTCTAATTGCCCTGTGACATCACATTTAGGCCAAGGTAACCCACATGCAAAAAGTAAGAACTATGAAGGTTCAAAGATGTATTTCAAAGCAACTGATTTAGTGGTGTTGGAGGAGAAGCATTTAAAAGTTTCACAAAAAAAAGCAAAAATTACGAAAGCATATATCGTCTTGCAGAAACTTGGTGAAAACCCATCCAATGTACCTTCACTGTAAGTTCGAAGACGATTTGGTCATTCATGATGCAGGATCCAGCCAGTTCTTTAGGTTTACAGTACAAAGAAGGGTTCCTGTGGCTGGGCAGTGTATCTTACAATTTTACACGCACGCAAAGAATGATTAAACAAGAAGTCCATGGGTTGGGTGCTCTGCTAACATGTAATCGGATGACCATTGCAAAAAAAAAAAAAAAATTCCTGAAGTGTAATCCCACTGTGATCTTGAAAAAGTAGTTCAAGATGATCCACTTTGTGAAATATCAAACTTCCACATGACACATATTATGGAAGATCAAGTATCATTGGCCTTATTCTTTTCAACAGTCCATTACTACAGTCCTTCAACAATAATATATTTCAAGATACATCAAAGTCACTCAAAATTGTATATTTGACCAAATATTGGCCTCACATATGTGTAGCACAAATTTTGTATGTGAGATGGAAATTTCCATCTCACTTTATTATTACAGCAATGAATATATTTTTGATACACATCATATGGCAGTTCCCACTAATACCACCAGTGGTGCCAGTATAAGGTTCCTGTAATGGTATATGGATATATGTAATATGTACATGAGACAAGATATATTCATTAAAAAAACAAAAAAACTCAAGGTACCTGTACATCCCCACTAGGTTCAACAAAATAAGGTCGCCCAGCCAACTTTTGGTGCCCAAATTTGGCCATTGGGCCATTGACAATTTCTGTCACTGTATTCCAAATCAGAGAAATAATTTTGATAATAGGGCTATGGCTATGCATCAGTTTTGATTTCTAGCTGCACCCATCTCAGAGAAAAGCTGTGGCCAAGATATAGGCAGAAGGAAGGAAGGAAGGAAGGAAGGAAGGAAGGAAGGAAGGAAGGAAGGAAGGAAGGAAGGAAGGAAGGAAGGAAGGAAGGAAGGAAGGAAGAAAGGAAGGAAGGAAGGAAGGAAGGAAGGAAGGAAGGGGGAGGGAGGGAGGGAGGAGAGAAAGAAAGAAAGAAAGAAAGAAAGAAAGAAAGAAAGAAAGAAAGAAAGAAAGAAAGAAAGAAAGAAAGAAAGAAAGAAAGAAAGAAAGAAAGAAAGAAAGAAAAAGAAATTTGAGAACAAACAATGTCTTTGTAAACAAATCAATGGTCAACGTTGGGACCACAGACAATGACAAGCAATAGGATATTAAGTGAATTCAGACGGACTGCTCGTGGTTTTTTACAAGACCGAAACCCCTGGATCCCATAGATATGAGGCACGCTGCATACATTTTGGTATCAGCAAAAAATGGCAAACATGTTTTGCACTGAATTCCATGGCAAGGTCTACATCCAAAATGACAATGAAAGAAAACACAATACAATGTAGTAACTCAGTAAGCAATTATTATATTGACAGAAAGTGTCTGTTAAGTTTCTGAAACATACTTACATTGCTGTTGCTGTTCTGAGACTGCTGAGAACCCCAGTCTTGTGAATTCATATCTGACATATCCAACTGTGAATGCAACTGACTGTCATAGGATGGATCACTCAGATCCAGCCTATTTCCCAATGTTTGGCTACAGGTATTTAGAACGAGAAAAATAGCAAACATATATATGTTCAATGTACGGGGTAACATTAGTTACTGATGTAAATACATTGATTGTAGAAAATTATAAAATTCAAAAAATCATCAAACATCATGCAAATAAATTCTTGTAGCCAAAAGATCTAAAAAGAAGACAGGGTTTTTTTCCCTCATGGAATGTCCATAATTGTCATCATTTCCACTTTTGAACAGAACATGATAATGTTTGACCTTGTGATACTACCTATGGGTAAAAAATGATGAAAACATATACATGGAACTTGTCAATGTCCTTCTGAAAACCTGATTGTATTTCTTTCATACTTCATAGTACACATTTTGCCAAAATGGTGCAATAACCTTGACCTCTGACCTCAAGGTCACCTTCCAATGATCAAACTTGAAGCCTTACCTGGATACATAAAGTGGTCAAGTATGATGAATTTATCTCGCATACTTTAGCAGATATTGCACAGAAACCAGCTTTCTTTGAAGTGCCCTCATGACCTAGACCTTTGACCCCAAGGTAACCCATAAGCTTTCCTTACTAAAGTCTTACCTCCATCCATGTTTTAATTAAGTGTGATGAATTTCTCTCAAATCCTTCTATATACTGCATGGAACACATTTTCAAACAGCTCTGTGACCTTGACCTTTGACTTCAAGATCACTTGTGACAAGTCAAAAGTAAACTTACCTCTAGATACATAAAATGTCTAAATATAATGAACTTTTATCAAATACTTCTAGAGATATAGCAATAAGCAGGTTTACATTGCTATGTCCCTGTGACGTTGAACTTTGTGGATGAAAAGCATTTTGTAGCAAAGACCTATAGGAATACATTTTGTGACCAAGTTTGATGAAGTTGCATCGAATTGTTCTGGAGATATTGCATACAACTCCATCTTAGTTGTAAGCCCCTGTGACCTTGATCTTGAGGTCAAGGTGACCCATAAACAATCCCAGCCAAGGTTATACCTTGTTGCATACTTTGACCCCCCCCCCCCCAAGACAATTGAATAATAACATGGAAAGTTATCCACAAACGAAAAATGGATGGACAGACAGACATAAAGATGGACGTACAGAAGGCCCAGTTGATTACTATGGTTTAGGGCTCCAGCAGCTACGATGCACGGCCCTAATAATGATAGTTACAGACAGCCTTTAAAGCATTCCATCCTTTGTATGAAAAAGTTCACTGTTCAATGAATAATGTTGCAAACATGCAGTATTAAGACTCAGAAATTGTGTAACTTTTTCATCTTTTACTGCATGTAGCTAGTTTTTATTCTGATTTTGAATTAATTTCCCATACCATGAGATTTTGCCAGTATCTCCTTTTGAGCCCAAACATCATCCATTCAGAACTCACATATTAATAACAAAAAGCCAACCACAATTAGTTTGAAGGGCTGGTTTTTAATTTATTTGTTTGTTTGTTTGTTTGTTTGTTTATTCATTCATTAATTTATTTATTTATTTATTTATTTTGTTTCTGGCATGGTTGTTTTGTTTGTTTAAATCATGATTTTTGAATTGTCACAAGAAATTAGACAAAAAATGAGAATATCAAAGCCACAGACAAAAACAAAAATACAACCCAAACACACTAACTGAAAAACAAACATTTATTTGGCCACAACAGGAGTGACTCAGCAAAATAAAATACCAAAAAAGTAACAAGAAAACAACCCAAGGTAAAACAAGTGAAGCATTCTTCTGCACAATGAAACACTAAAAAAAAACATGGGCGGGAGGGAAGGATGAAGAAAAATGCATGACATGAACACCGGACCATCTGAGGAAACAAAAATGGACTTATGAGGTTCAAAGGAGAAAAAGTGGGAATCAGAAACAAAGACACCATTAACAAGATCTTGAAGGTAAGAGCATGGCAGTAAAAATGAACAGGAGAAAAGCACGGAAAAACTCACAATAAGAAAATGAACAACATCATGAAACACAAAACAGTGAGGAATGGAAACTCTGGACATTATGCATATATAGTGTAATCAAATATTTAAATAAATAAATAAAATTGTATGAATATAAAAAAATGAATGTAAGGTATAGGAGATATGCATAATAAATTCCTGCTACAAATGCATACTTGATTGCCTAGTCTCGCTTGGCGGGATATGGCAAGACACGGGTCGGAACCTGTGGGGACAAGCGTGATATTACTAATATTTTGGAAATAAATAATACTTATTAATGGCAGATGCAATTTTTTCTATATTACATGTGGCTCGGAAAGTACTAGATGAATACCAGTTTGGCATTTCCGGAACTTAAATTTCTCAAAAACGCTAATTTTGTGAGAAATGAATATATGGCCCTGTCTGTGACAGTGATGTGACCCGCACATCCACCGTGATTGCCTGGCATTAAACCAGTGCTTTGTGGCAGGAAATTAATATGCATACTGCATATTGATGAAACTTGTAAATAAAACATGTCCCAGGTCTACAGCTTTTCCTAACACAGATTGGGTCCTTATAATTTATACTCAGTCCAAGCAAAGGAAAACTGTTTACTAACTCTTAATTCAAGAATTAAAGGGACAGGGCTCAGCAAAAATAAAAGACAAAAAAAATGTATATATCATTTTTTAGTAATGTGAAATAAGTTCAGCAACTTGGAACGGTCTCATTTATGCATAACAGTAGAGACATAAAGACAGCATGCACAGCTCGATTGTAATTCCTGTAGAGCAGTCCCTCCTTTATGAGACCACCACATTGGAAAACAACCTGCTTTTTATGTCATCCTTAGTATCAAATCCATTGTGCTCTTGTGCAATCTTTTCCATGTCATTTGACCTCAATTGAGAAACCACCTGTTTTATGTGACCACTGTTGGCCCTGCAGTCCCCAGCGTTTTCCCCAGGAAATTCTTAAAGTGTGTGTGTGTGGTGGGGGGGGGGGGGGGGGAAGGTTTGCTAAACATTACCATAATAGAAAAATGAAAGCCCTAGCCTCCTATTCAATATAATATGAATGGGACCAATTTTAAAGTCCTATATTTTGATGCAAACCCTACAGTACCAGGGCTATTTGGGCTTTGGGGGTCAATTTTGGGTCTCCCAAAGAATGGCCTTGTCAGGCTTATGTTTGCCCCTTGCTGGTGCTGCACTCTATCAACAGATTTTGGACACTAAATACTGTCATTACTGAGCACTGTTTACTCACACATACAAAAACTGAACTGAAATTGAGCCTTCTTAATCATAGACATAGTGGGCACACCCACAGATATGCGCATGTATATACCAAGTACCTGCTTTAATATATTTAAATTAAATATTGTTTATAAAATATATGTTTTAGTGGGTATACTTACCCAGGATTAGTGGAAAATAAATCTTTGGCTCCAACTTGGTTCACAAACATCCTGCTATATGCACCCTTTTGCAAGCCAACTGAAAGGCACAGAACAATAAGTGTTATATTATACCGGGGGGGGGGGGAGGGAGGATCCGCACTCGTGATTGGTCAGTGGGGGGGGGGAGGGCGGGTAATTTTTTCGGGTCTGCCGCTGAGCATGTACTGTTACCCTGCACATCCCACCAGATGGCGCTGTAATTCTGATCGCCGCCCGCATAACAAGAAGTTATACTTGAAATTACTTCAGCGTAATTCACGTATTTTTTTTAAGGAGGAGGACAAGGAAAAGGAGGAGAAGAGGAAAGGGAAGAGGAGAAGGAGAACTATGACAACATGATTTTGGATGTTCTACACTACTAATATCAGTTCGATTTTGCTCTCACGGTAAAAGGCTTGCAACACTATCCGCTACCCGTTCGACCCATGTGCAAAATAGCAAATGGATTAGCGGCCTAGTATTTGTGAGAAGTAGTAATAATAGTAATATTACTAATAACATGATTTTGTCGGGTGTAGGCACTGTAGCACTTTTTCACGGGCCCTTCATCAATGATTTGCATCCCTTCACTGACAATGTCATTAGCACCCTCGCCAATGAGATAGGCGTAAACCTCTGCAAGGCCGAGAATCACCCAAGTTTGACAAGTTTTATTAGCAGACCATAATCAGATAAAAATCTGTTGACTCATGGGTGCTCAATAACATAAAAAGTCAACAAATACATAGATACATATAAAATAGATAATATAATAAAATAGAATAGGCATAAGAGGAAAAGAGGTGGACTGTGATAAGAATCACTCCATAGGGTCCACAGTTTGAAAGATGTGAAGAGTTGCGTTCTTTTTAAAACTATAAAGACTGCTCACATCGCGGACATGTTGGGGAATGGCATTCCAGATTGAAGCACCAATAGCTGTAAGGGAATGTTTGTGCGATCTTGTTCTGTGAAAATTTCCTAAACTGGAGGATCTAGTATTATATGTATGAATTTCAGTTAAAGGGGTAAAGAAATTGCCTAAAGTGAGGGGAGTCCTATTGTTGGTAATTTTCCAAAGAAGAATGCTCAGGTTATAATGAAATCTCTGTTTAATACTCATCCATTTAAGGGTGTCCAGCATGTCCACGATGTGAGTTCTGGGATGACATCCCAAGACAATTCTCATAGCATGATTCTGGATACGCTGAAGTTTGCCTAAATCTTTTTTACAGAGAGAGTTGGCCCAAACAGTGCTACAATAGTCAATATGAGGAAGTATTAGTGTATTATAGAGTGTTATCTTTGCACTGGCAGGTAGAAATTTAGCAGCTCTGGAGAAAATGCCCAGAGCTCTATTTAGTTTTCCCACAAGTATCTTAAAATGTTCGGCAAACTTCATTTCGTCATCCAGAACCACACCGAGATATTTGAGATTTTGTACTTGTTCAATTTCTTGATTGTCAAAGATAAGACCAAGTTTGTTTTGGTTTTTCTTGGTAGTAATAAGCATACTGTTAGTTTTACTTATGTTTAAGCTGAGTTTGTTGGCTCATAGCCAAACAGATATGAGTTCGAGGTCCTCCTCAAGAAGTTTTGAGATGGTATCAGGATCTTGACCAGCGAAATAGAAAAGAGTGTCGTCAGCGTACATACTAACAGTACTATGCCTAAGACTACTACACATATCACTGACATAAATAATGAATAACAAGGGCCCCAGAATGGACCCCTGAGGAACGCCAATGGAGATCAGCAGTGGTTCAGAGAGGTTGCCATTAATACAGGCAACTTGCTTCCTATCTGTTAGGTAGTCCCTGAACCACTGCTGCGCTACACCGTAAAAACCATAGTGGTTGAGTTTGGACAAGAGTATTTCATGATCAACGGTATCAAAAGCTTTTTTAAGGTCAAGGGCTATGAGACCAACAGAGTTATTTCGATTTAACTCATGATAGACCGCTTCAGTAAAACAGTGAAGACTGGTCTGGGTTGAATGTTTAGGCCTGAAACCCGACTGCTGTGTACATAGGATATTGTTGTTAATACAAAACTTGTAAACTTGGTTGTGAACAATTTGTTCGAGTAGTTTTGAGATCACAGGTAAAATTGAAATAGGTCGGTAATTGCCGGGGTCCGTTCTGGTGCCCTTCTTGAAGATGGCTGAAATCTTAGCCATCTTCCATTCATTAGGAATTTTACCAGTAGCCAGGGACATATTGAAAATGTAGGCCAAGCTACCGGAGATTGCTGGGGAAGCAATATTCAGCAGCCTGGCCTGAATATTATCGAGGCCAGTTGCCTTGTCCCAAGGTAGATCAGCTAAAAGTTTAGTAACATCGTGTTCTGAAATCTTGTGGAAGGAGAAACTAGCAGGGGTGTGTGGAAGATACATACGTACAAAGTCAATTGGGGAGGAAACCACTGGAGTAATATGTCTAGAAAGTTCCTCACCAATATTGATAAAGAAACAGCTAAAGGAATCTGCAATCTGTTGAAAATTTGTTACTAGGGTATTATTGATTAAGAGAGAGGGTATGGCATTTTGAGAACATTTGGGTAATAATCCCTTAAGAAGCTTCCACATTCTTCTGCTGTCACCTTTATGTTCCAGAATACCGTTTGAGTAGAATTCTGTTTTGGCATTTCGGACCATAGTTGCAACTTTGTTTCTCGTATTCTTATATCTAACCCAATCATCTGGATTGCCAGTGACAATAGCTATGCTAATATTGCTATGATAATGGTCACGTAGACCCTTTCCGGTCTCAATATTGTCGTTATGCCAAGGAATTTTCTTTTTTGAAGCTCTGAATTTTCTTAAAGTGTCATGTTTTTTAACTACTTCGTCGAATAGAAATCTCCATGTTGCCCAAGCATCATTTACTTCGTCAAAAATTTCAATTACATGGCAGGGTACTGATGAGAGATCAGACAAGAAATTTTGAATACAATACTCAATATCTTTTAAAGTTTCTGGATGTGACATAACGATGATTGGGTTTCACTGTAGGAGTACCAATGACAATAAAATTCATGATATGGTCCGCCACAGAGACTATCCCGACACCGGCCACAAATTTACTGATGTTGGTAATTCAATTGTAAGATCAATAATTATTATGGAGGCAGAGGCATCACTACCATCACGGCATCAGTGCAGGACCCTGGCTAGGCTTAGTAATTTTAAGGTTCAAGTCTCCTACTCTGAACTCAGACAGCTCGATGCGAATTTTTCATTCAATTTGGCTATTTTGTGGGCATAATGAATTTTGCAGTGCTGATTGACGCAAGTTTAATTTGGATTTGTGACACCACGGCCATCGAACACAAAAAAAATTACTGCTTGTGACGCCCAACTTCGCCCCAAGCCTCCCAAGTCAGGAAACTGCGATGCCAAATGTGCTCTTGTTCAAAATAATTTCTTGGTTAAACTGTTTGTCTACATTTGTGTGCAAAAATTATGCCGAATTCACCAATTCGGCTTAATTTTTGCAAACTTACCACATAAAGTACCTCTGTCTCTCAGAAGTCAGAGTAGACACATCTGTCTTTCCCTGTCCCTGCTGAAAAGTTCTGCCAAGCAGACGACAGAAAAGAAGCCACGATCAATAACGTCACAATTTTTTCCGCTATGAGTATGACCTTTGACCGCTGTTGGCCAATATCAGAGAAGTCGCTCTGGTGCCCGTCTAGCTCCTCCCACATAGCACAATATTGGCAGAGCCACTTATCCAATCACATATCCTCACAGATATTATGATTGTAATTAGGTCAATAGGTATCACGAGAACCGCAAAGCGACAGGAGACATAAATACTCGAGCTAGTGTCGCCTGGTTACCAGGGAAGCTTTCGCTACTGAATTCATTGTGTGTGCTTGGCTTTTCGAATGCGTGGAGGTATGTGTGCCTGATTTCAACATGGCATGCAGTGATACCACCGGGAGTTGGGTATGTAACACTTGACCGGTTGCATTCTTTGCTAAAAGCGTATTTTTATTTTAATCTCTGAAAGTTTTGGAAAAAATGATTTTCGCCTTCGCTGTCAAGACACCACTGTCACCAGTGCATGTCTGCGTCAGTCATTGGCATTGCAAGGAGGAGACAACTTGGTCACAGACACATATTTGCAGGGCACGTCAGCTAACATGGGCCTAATTTGTAAGTCAATGAAGTTACCTTTACTCTTGGGCTCATCATGGTTGTTATGTTGTGATATTGTCACTGATTGTTACAAGAATCAAGATATCTTCCAAAGTAAAACAGACGGACTGCCTTGCCATCAATACTTTAGTTTAGGTCGTATCTATAGATAAGTTGACCACAGCCAAAACGTAAAATTTTAAATGTGTTTTCTCATTGGCATTGCAGTATAACAGTGGATTTCATGGACACTTCAGAAGTAAATCCAGGCTAGACTTTATCAACGAATACAGACACCTAGCAAAGCCAGCGCCACCTAAAAAATATCTTTGGAGAGCAACTGTGAGTAACTATATTTATTTATATCAGTGATTTATGTTACCTGGTTGTTAATAGGTAGGCTATTGCTCTGTCTCAAAACTATTTTTGTGGTCTCATGTACAAATCGCAGAATGCTATTTCAACACAAACTAAAGCCACATTTTGACGAACGAATACATTACTTATATCAGATTGAAATGAGACCTTCAATATGTCACAAAAAGGTGTTAATTTTTTCAACAAAATTGCCAATTTCTCGTAGCCTGTGAACAAAGAAATAATATGTACTAACAGATTAAATGAACCCATCTTTGAAAACATTATATGACATACTTAATCCAGTATTCAACCTCAGATTCCAAATGTATATAGGATAATTTGTTATTAACTGAGTATGAGAAGTCAGTTTGAAAAAGTTGTAATGTTAGTTAAGACAATGATCTGTCATAACCTCAGGAGTGGTGTAGTGCACATCAGGGACGTCCCTGTGCACATTAAGCATCGCCATCATATTAGTATTGCAATACTTCTCCCAGACAAAAATAGCAGGGTATATCAACTTGTCCCTTTTCAAAGTTTCCTTCTTTTTCACATTTTAAGGGAAGCTAAAAAAGGGTAGGTATGTTGGAAGCACTGTGTTGCATGGATTCTTTCATTTTCTTCTGTAAAACTGTAGCTGTGTAACAATACACATTGTCAGGATCAATAACATGAGGGTGGAGACAGGGGTGGGGATAGAAGAAACAGGGAATCTGTTTTTGTAAATAAAAACTGAGGTCATTTGGTAATTACTAACACACTAAAGGTTGTTTTAAGCTTTATTAATGCCTCACCATGGACACTTGGTCAGTGATAATTAATTACACAAGGACATGATAATATAATGAATTCAGCTATTAGGGCAAATTATGGGGCCTAGCGGTGCAGTACTATACATGTATCAGTATTGAGGCCAGTGGATTAAAGTTTTATTCACAAGTCCATTATCATTGAATTAGCAAGTTTTTCTGCTGTGAGAACTTGCTGGTTCAAGATGCTTCAAATATACAGTTATGCATACCTTATTATGACACCAAGATTCATTTTGTTTTAAAACATTTGGCTCAAATAACAAAGAATGTGTGTATTTTTTCAGAGAAAAAGAAAATTGTTAAAGTGTGAATATATTGAATTTCTCAGCACCAATATCTGATTCAGGATTTTTTTCTTCTGATTGCCCTACCCCCTTCAACAGTTTTGGAATCTCTGGATCTTCTGTCATTTAGATTTCTGTAAGTTTGATTCAACTACCATAGTAAAGTATTACATATGTACATCAACTCCACACAACAGTACGTCAGTTGAAGGACACAATCAGCAGTCTGCCCTGAGCATCACTTCAGTCAAGGATGTACATTTCAACATCAGTCACAGAATTTAATTGCAATTTCCGGCATTTAAGAACCCCAAACTATTCATGCAATAATGTTTTCAGGTTCCCAATCCTTCTATCTGTCCATCTGCACACCATTTGTTGGTAAACACAATATCTCAAGACTTTCTGGCCACCTGAAAGTCAAATTTACCTCATTTACAAGTACCTTGGTATCATTTTGGCAAACTTGACATCATTTGCAAGTCACAGGACTCATTTATGTGCAACAGTCAATGCTTTGCATTAAAGTGCATGATTAAACAATCCAACTTACTTTGCACATCTATTTGTGTGTTCAGTTTTACTGTCCAGTTTTTGTCAATTAACAATGACATGATTACTTCTCAATGTCATAAGTTAGGGGCCAGCCAAAAATGTCAACGTTTTGACATTTGTAAACAGGGTACATTTTGGGGGGTAGGGGGGAAGGGAACCAATGACAACTGATTTTTTTTTTTTTTTTTGAACTACATAAAATTGCTGATTGCTTTTTTTTGGGGGGGGTACCAAAATATGTTGAAAACTTACATATTTATAGTAATGTTTTCATAAAATGCTGCATAAACATTACATGAACAAGTTATATGGTCTGAACAAGTGGCCAAACAATATAGCTTTGCATTTTGGTTTGAAAGCTTAGCATTTTAAAGTACTAATTTCAAAGGGAAGGGGTTTTGTGAAATAGCACTCCATGTACTAATCTGAAAATGTTGATATTGGCTGGCCCCTTAGGGATGGTTCAACATTTTCATCATTTTCTAAATAGTACTTACAGTACGCAAGGGGAGTAGGGGGTTAAATGGGTCTGTACACTTTCACAGAATATGGAAAATGATGGTCAGTTTATGGCCTATTTTGCACAATTTTTGTATGATTTTTCTGGAAAATCATCATTTTTAAAGTACTAATTTGGGTGGAGGGAGGTTGGTCATGAAATTTAGTACCCAAAGTACTAATTAAAAAATGATGATAATGTGGAACCATCCCTTACTAGCTGCAAAGACCAAGCTCTACACATCCTCTGCTAGATCCACACAGTTGAAAAACAAGGGAATCAAACTGCATCAGTGATATTGTTTGAAGAAATCTACATTGTATGGTCTTTATACTCAGTTTCAAAATGTTCCTTTGGTGCTATTGCTCTGGTTGCATGTCTTTGTAATTTGCATTATTTCCTCTTCCTTATAGCAAAGGGCAACAAAACATCCTTTCTCCCACCATGACAACCGCAATTCTTTCATGAACGATGCCCTTTACTTTGAGCAAGTAAGTATTCTTCTATGAAACATGGCTTGCAGCATCATGCATGATCTGCAAGTTAAGATGTGGTGTCAACATGTTTGTGGTGAGAAAATGGTTGGTTTTTTTCAATTCTCTTCACATGAAGAATACAAAAGTCACGGAAAATTCTATCCAGTTTATCTGCTGCTGGTCAAGTGTGCAAAGAACTCAACACTTTTACAATCTGGATGAGATAATCAAAGCAAACAACTCAACAATGTATACTTACCCATAAGGGATTGACTCATGTATTCTTTAAAGATGAAAAATGAGACAGACAACTTTTGTTGCATCTTTTGAATGTTTATTTGGCAATTGAAATTTACAAAATATTTACATGCAGCATGCAAAATAACATTGATAGGACGTGAGAAGCATAAAATGCTTATAGATTCTCCTTTGGGGCACAAAATACTGTAACAATGTATATATATTTGGTACACTGAAAATCTTAACTGATTATCAACATGATTTTATGAGAATAGAAAATGTAATTTTCACAGAGAAGCTGATGACACTCGACACACAAGACAAATAGTAAAAAAAAATACGAAAGTTGCACAACAATATTAGATCTAATTATTTGAAATGTACACTTTTTACATTTTTTAAAATACTGATTAACATTTGTTCTTTATTTTTGGGATCTTATTGTAGATCAACATTTTCCTACACAAGGCATTTTCTTAAACCAATTAATGGGAAAAAGTTTTATGGCAAAACTGTGTTTCTTGTTTAAAAATACTAACCAAGACATCAAGGCAAAGTATTTTTGTACAACAGTTACCCATTTTAACACATTCTCTCTGACAGATTGAAACTACCATCAGAAGTTTTATGTAAAATTTACGTATATGGATATTATTGTTTGTGTATAATATGCATCTAATCACACCAATGTTTTATTTACAGGGCCTTGGCAAGAAAAGTTTCTTAAATGCCTCCACCAAATTTCAGCCTGAATTTTTAACATGGTATCCTACCAAAAAGGAGTTAGACAAGGCAAATCCTCACATATCTATGTACAAACTGGACTTTCGAGGAGCACCAACTGATTCCAAAAAACAGGTTATCATAAAAAGGCCAAAAACTTCTTTTGATAATGATCAACCAACTGTAACAACCTACAGGTATGCACATGGATCATATAACCCAAATCAAGGCAGACTTACAGCAATGAGCAATGATGGACTCAGTACAGTGCCCAACAGAAGGCAGCGTGCATCTACTGCCTACCCATCTCGGGAATCTGTCGCTAGCTGCATGAGCTGGTATTCTGGACCCACCCGATCAAAGCGTGCCCTGGTGCCAGCTGCAACGGAGACCATGCCCCCAATGGTGCCTCATCCTCCTCCCATGGTCCCAGCAACCACTGTTACCAATGTAAGTTGTATGGCACCCACAGAAGCAACCCCTGCAGCCACATCAACACAAGCAGTTGCTGTTGCATAGCAACACTAACCATGGTAATAGGACACATATTCTGAAGGATTTATTCATTTTCACAATATCTGAATTTTCCTTGTGTCACAAACTTGAAGTTCCAAGAAAACTGTCATCACACTGTTAAGTGTCATGAAAAAAGCTAGGAAAGAAAATATAAGAACAAAGGGCAAATTCTGAATGAGCAATAGGCCTTCAAGTTTCACATTTCAACCCATTCCTTGTCAGAGTACAATTGAGTCTATAGCTTTCCTTGCCACATGTTGTGAGATTAAAAAAAGTTAGAGGGTACATGTACACTCCAGACAACATACAGGTACATGAATTGCTTGGTTGCTAATTGTCTGTTGATAAACATTCTGAGAGTTGCATGCTGTTTTACCATGTGCTGCACTGAATATCGAAACAACAGTCTATTGTCATATCCTTTCATAAATCTGAGATTGAGGCCCCATCCCGAACACACATTTATCACTGTCATGGTCATTTACAGTGTTCATCATCTCATTAGCATACTGATTGATGGATCCCTTGCCATTTGTGAACAGAGTAAGCATTGTCAAAGGTTGGGGAGAAGGGGGATAATCCCAGGTTTGATAGGGGATGTGACATTGTGTGCTTGGCTGACACATGGCACCAGGACTCTGTCCAAATGGTTTGATTGATACACTGTGGTACAAGACACATGCTGTTACGACCAGCCCAAATACTGTAGTTCTAAAAATGTTCGCGCATGTTTAATTTTGCACAAACGTAATTTTTCTTAAATTGCAGAATTTTTGCACATTTTACTTCTGTGCAATCCAATGCCATACAATGTAGTGAAATAAAATGCAACTTATTTTCACACATTTTAATTTCATGCTTTGGGTGGTAGTGTGAAAAGCACGAAATTAAATCAAGCGCGGAAATTTCTAGAACTACAGTAGTTTGATACTTGTGTGTACTAGGCTGTGGTTTAGACACATGGCGATAGGACCAGCCCAAATAGTTTGATACACTAGGCTGTGGTTTTAGACACATGGTGTTAGGATTCAGCCAAAATAGTTTGATTGATTGATGCACTATGCTGCTAGAAACATTCAGACCTTTTGTGCTGCCACTCAGTGTACTAAATCAAAAATGTGCAAAAAATTCTTAAAAACAAGAAAGAGTAGACAATGGCTCGGCAACAGCTGATGCGGATTTGTTCGCCTTTTGTAACTTCGTGTAATTTTGGCCACTTTGGCATCCACAAGCATCATCAAAAAGAGATACAATGTATGTTTCTTAGTAGCTTGGCTGGACTTGATTGAAAAAATGTCCCAGGCAATATGCATACAGAAATACATTAAATTTCTTCCCTAACATGACCAATTGCTGGCATTTTCGGGTGGGAAAGTGATGGAAAATTCCATTTTATGGCAACACATGCAAACTTATGACATTTTGGATGGGGTATTGCAACCCTGGGACATTGTGGCAAGTGAAGGGCTGGAAGATTGACATTTATGCTGAGTGCATTTTGATTTTGAACTTCCCATCATTGTGCAAAATTAAAATGGGCAAAAATTTAAAAATAATCAAGTTTGCATGAAATTAAGGCTGCACAAAAATGTCTGGAACCACAGTATTAGGTTGATTTTGAGCTTAGACCAATTTTGGCTCAGGGTCATTTTTTTATCACATTTTTTAATTCTTTTCCACCATCATTTTTCATGAAGGAAAGAAAAATTAGTCCATATGCAGGTCTAAATTTTCTTCAAATTTGGGATATATGTCTATGCTGAAAATCAAGATATGGATAAAGTGCTCTAAGCAAATCAATATTTCGACTTCAAATACATGTGTGGCAAGCATGAGCATTATCAACAATGACTCCATTTCACTGTATTGCCATTTTTGTTTATATTTCACTGGTGCCACAAAATCTGAAAACAAAAATAGAGTGGGATAATGTAATGTTGGTGTGATTGAAATTATTTACAAAAATATGTAACAAATATGGCTTCAGTACAATGCCTGACAGCAATAACTTCTAACACTTAACAATAGATTAGAAATAAAGTAATAGGAATGTCCTATGACAGTGTGGTACACTGCATGTAATATGTATTAAAAGTTAACAACTCCTTTTTTAACAAAAATCAGTGACAGATGCAAATGTCTTGTCTTTGTCAAACAAATTTGCTGCAAGTTGCTCTTGATTTTCTCTGAAATGCACAAATATGGGGAGATTTTGGGAAGACAGTCCAGAGTGCTTGCCTTCTTTCTTGTACTTTGCTCTTCTCATCCCTGACAGCTTTCACCAGAAAAAATCTCTATGTTTGTTGCACATATGCTGTCTATAAATCAACATGGGAAGTGAGTCTTCATATGCATTTCATATATACATGTATTACGATAAACAAAAGATGTTGGTTGTCAATGGCACAAGTGCTCAGGTCCTTGAGTCCCCATCACTTTGGTTGTAACTGTTGAAGGACCAAACACCAGGTTTCATTCTACATTTGAACTGTTACAATGTAGCTCTTCATCCATGTCATTGTTCTTTTGTAAATAGTATTTATATACACTGTGCACATTGAGGGATGTTGAATGACAGTCAGTGCTATGTGAAAACTTTCCTTGCATACAAGTACAGTAAAACCCAGCTATAATGACTGTCTGTTCCCTGAAAAATGTGTCTGATATCTGAACACCAAATAAATAAGTCCTTTATCAAAGGAATTTAACTTTGGTCCCTCACACCTTGTGTCATTGTAATGCAAGTTTCACTGTATCTCGACAGCTGATTGACCTTTCTTTGAAGAAAATGACCTGGTATACAGTGACTTATAATGTGCAAAAAAAGTTGAGCACCCCTTTTACTGTGTTTTAAGGCATTTAACTTTTTGTACAGTTTATATGGAGACTGTTATTGTCCTGGAGAAAAAAAAAGCTAGCTGACTAACACTTCCAGAAAGACAAAGTTTTGACAAACATTGAAAAAAGACTGAAGTTTTAATGAACAATGCATCTTTTATTTTAAATAAAAAATACATCTTCTGGTTATTGGGATATTTTGAGAATTAAAATGATGGGATTTTTTTCCCTTGGCCTTACAAAGCTTCATGTGGCCACTACAACTACTATCACTTTTATACAAGTTATGTAAGGCTTAGATTACTCACCGAATTGATAAAGTAGGTCTGTGCAATTAAAAGTCAAATATTGTCACTCTTTTTGATAAATAGTCTCTAATTTTGCGATATCTTTTTTCAGAAAGGAGGTTAAAAACTAGAGGATTAAATTTCTAAATATAGCTGGTATATATATTTGCTTTCGCATGGCAAATTGTAAATAGAAGTAATCATAATGGTATTTAAACCAAGCCATTTGGGTATTTAACCAAACAGTATCCTAAGCCTTACTATTCAGAGATCATGATGAACTTAAATGTGACAAGTTTATCAGCCTCCTGCAAGATCTGTCCGAGGCTTCATCTGGTATTGCTGAGGAAAATAGGAGTGTCACTGAACTGTGTTTATTGTCACATATATTGTACAAATAAATCTTCATTGTACCCTGTGAACTTCTGGCTGTTACTGTTTTATCATTAGCCTTAATGTATGTATAGCAAGTCATGATCGTTGTGAAAACTTGAAGTTTTGGTTTGGTTTTCATTATACTATTCTACAAACATGCTTATATCATGATCATACAACTTTTTCTTTTTGGTGGGGGGAGGGGGAGGGATGGGGGCATTCCAAGGTATAATTTCCACATTATGTTTTAACAAGGACCCAACTCCATTGTACGTTCCTTAGCACTGTGAATACATATATTTTCATGGGTTCTTCTAATTTTGGTAGGTTTTGTACATTGGACCTTTCACTGAAACTTAAAATTCACTATTTTTGTGTTAATTCCTATTTATACCATTTTAAAAATCAATTTTACTGGGTTCTTATTGTAGGGACTTTGAAGCATCAGCAAAATGAACGAAAATTAAAACTCAGTGAAATAAAATTAATTCACAGTATACAGTAAAACCTCCCTATACTGGACACCCTTTGGACTGGAAAAAAGGGTTCAGTATAGTGAGGTGTTCGGTATAAGGAGGTTTGCTTATATTAGAAGTATATATTTGGGACCGAGAAATGGTGTTCAGTATAGAGAGGTGTTCGGTTAGAGAGGTTTTATTGTAATATTTATTTAATTTTCAAGATTTGAACTCAGACTTAAAGGCTATCAGGCCTTGAAGACACTTTGACCTCAAACTTAAAGGTTGTAAGGCTATATGAATATGCTTTGACTTCAAGGGTACTGACAGAATTTCATGTCAAATATGAATCCTATTTGTGGCAAAATGTTCAAGATGAATCTCAACTTAACCCAGTCCTCAATCTGCCAGCTTTGTTTAATGGGGTTATATATTTATCATGTTGATGCTTTGAAATCAGAACACTTGCCTTCTAATGGTTCACCATTAGAATCTGTTTAATATACATTTTTTATACTTGTATAGTTAGTTTCCATCTCTGATGCTATGAAATTATAATGAGAAGACATGTTTAATATGGAATGGGGTATTCAGTTACAAATTGCACATATATGGATGCATATTGATGTTGCACATCCAAGTATTTGTGTGAAAAATAAGTCAATCATAGAATATTGTAGACTTATCAAAACATATCTGTAAAACCCCCTAGAGCCTATCAAGTTCATACCTCAATGGTGGTGTATAAAGAGAGGTTTTATTTACATTTGACTGTGAGTCATTACATGCTGTAAAACGTCAGTGCCAAGAACCTTTAACTTTAAGTGAACTTTAGCAGAGCTTTGTACTTGGTGACGTTATACTCCATGAACCCCCAAGAGACTATCAAATTGGCACACCAGGGGAGGTACTTCACTGTAGCATACCAGTGTCTAAGTTTGTGTATTGTACCATCCATAAGTGAAATACATGTAATATTAGTTTTTCCTTTTTATGCTGCAAAGGGAAGGTGCTCTTGAGACAAACTAGACTTAACTCATTCCTTACTACAGTAAAACCTCTCAAACTGAACACCTCCGTATACCAAACACCTCTCTACCCTGAACACCATTTCTCGGTCCCAAATATATACTTCCAATGTAAGCAAACCTCCCTATACTGAACACCTCACTATACCAAACACTTTTTTGCAGTCCCAAAGGTGTTTGGTATAGGGAGGTTTTACTGTACTTGTACTATGGTGACAGGCCTTGTTTAGTGGTTCTGGCACTGCCTGGCAAGTCATGCGGCAGCTGCCACAAAGGCAGCTGCAGCATGACTTGCCAGGCAGTGCCAGAACCACGGACTTAAGACTGAAGGTATGTTGGTACTTGAATGAAAGCTAATTTCATGAAGAATTTGAATATGCAATTGTCATCTTAAATCTAGGTAAAATACATGTATACGGAAAAAATCAGGGACTGGTATGGAATGAGTGGTACAGTAAGTAGGCCTTGTCTTCACAGACCATTCCTTGGGCCACATAAAAAGTGGTCTTTCAAGACAGGTGGTCTCTCATTAGAAGAAGAATAAAATTGAGAGAACAAGGTATGGGGTTGCATAAGGCAGTCTCTGGAGAGAGGGTGGGCTCATTGGAGTGGTATTTCAAGTCGGGGAGCAGTGTGTTGAAACAGTGCCACTCGTAATTCTGCATGCTTCCACAGGTAGTGTTTTTCATACAGTGGTAACCAAATCCAAAATTGTTGACTAAGATTGGTTGGAGTACTCATACATGCATCTGTTTTTCAGTCCATTGACTTTTGTATTATGGAGGCTTAAACAAGAGTAGGCTGTCCAATCATTATGCTATCTGACATTCTCCACATGTAACTCTGATGCAATAATCTCATTTAGAGATTTTGCAAGGCAACATCTCAGACTTAATTAAATTTGTTACACAAGAGTGCTTTGTAGAACATGCATGCTGATAACCCCCAAAAAATCATTTTTCTTTCTGTATCTATTTTGAAAAGTGGATAGATTTGAGAGGGGCAGGGATTCTGGTCCTTGCAGGACAAGGATCCAAACGTGGTTGGATTTAATTTTTCTTACTGTTTGCTGCCCGGAGCATACAGTCTGCCTAAAATGGGCCAATTGCAAATTGCAAGCTACACCAGGCCTCCAGTGTATCAGATAAGCACAGTTCCATGGCAGTGAAGGTACAGTGTGGGGCTTATTTTTCTTGGTCCAGTGTAAGGGTTCTGTGATACCCTGTTATCCATTTTTTTTTACTTGCTTCAGAAGTCTAAGTGTGTCTCAAATTGCAAGGCTTAGGTGTGAAATATTACCCTGAATTAATATATAACTGATAGTCAAAAAGAATATATTTAGTACTACTTACATTTTTTTTTAATCAGTAGGGGATAGTATTTAGAAGGGGTATCAGTGTATGGAACAAGGCATTTGTTAAAGAATTGTTGTCCTAAATATCAGCTTAGCATTCTGTAATGTTGAAAAAGCTCTGCTGGCTGTGTTTATTATTACTCCTGTTATGATGAATGAAAATGTAATTGGTCTCTGCTTTACTGAAAAAGAAATATGGAGCTCACAATGTGAATAAAAGGCCAGGCAAAAGCAAGAAACTACTTACATGACCCACAGTGTGCTAGGATACTATATGATATTAGAGCTACATTCATGTTTACCAGTAAGTATAAAAACACTTTGATTAATCCCACTTGAGCATGAATATCAAGGTCTCTGATATACAATGTACACAAATATCAAAGTGCTGAAAAGTTTGCCTTCACATGTTATAAAAAAATGCCTTTGTTTTGGTTGTACAGTCATAGTCCCACCGAGTATTATCCTCTTGTTTGTGAGACGGACAACAACCAAATATGTAGTGTACACTTCAATGCAGCATGCAGTGGTCCATGTCTTCTGTGACCATTCCTGTCAGAGACTATGCGTCTTGAAAGACCATCTTTCAAGGATATTTTGTTGTGTGTGTTTTTTTTTATCTTCTTTTACATCCAATATCGAGAGCCCATAATTTGGTGGTCTCTTTTGAGGGTGGTCCTTCAAGACAGGTTTCATAGTATCGCGTGTACCATAATCCATCCAGGGAGTAAGAGCCAGATCATAATGAAGCGATCTGCTTGACTGGCCTAAGCTACAAGTCCGCTGTATAGATTCAGTGTTAGCACAGTCTAATCGTGTAAGCAAGATTATTGTAAACCTAGCCCACTTTCAACACAAGAAATCAATCAAGCTGATAGCCTTTTGTGTTTAGTCATGCTGCCCTCATCAAAAGAACTGTAATTTGTCATTTAAATAACTGCAGTGGTCACAATACATGACCTGCCTACCTGGCAATGGCATACATAAAGCAATTATAATTTATTGGTGGTCGCGTTATTGCTACCACTGGTAACCAATAATGCTCTATGCTTCCACCCGTCACCAAATATGACCTGGGTTTATAATTATCATGTTTATTGTGTCATGTTGACTGGCTTGTATGGTTCCAAGTGTTCTATATGAGCTACCATGTTGTTCTCTATGCACTTTTCTCTCATTCTGCTTGAATTTAAGGTTATATCACACATTTAATATCAGGATGTACTCTATGTCTGCCAATTTCTCTGTGTTTCAAACCAGTATACATGTAAAGTGGAATTTTACATGCAATACACAAATGAGACCCCAATGAAGGGAGTCCTGCTCTTTGTGCCTTCAAATTGATTAAGGCACAACAAGCTACTCAGCTATGCTTAACACTTGCCAGATACATCTATGTGTAATGATATAGCCACGTAAGTAAGACTTCCAACCCAGTGTTTACATAGCAACTGTGTTCACACAATGGTTCTGTGATATCTTGACCCTTATAAATTATCTACTGTGTGAACACTTTCCTCCTTCAGTTCAGATTGAATCAACAGCTGTCCTTCACATGGGTTGGGCACTAAGTGCCAAACCCACACCAAGGAAAGCTGTTGACCTGGGGCATGTTATCTTGAAAGTCTCATCTGCCATTCTAATTGAACTGTTTTTGATTAGGTCTACTGTTGAATTTGGCCATCTAAAGGAGAAAGAGAGTTAAAAGCCTCACTGTTGTTCGTATGAATAAAATAAGAGTACACCATATATCCAATCAAATGTAAACATATGCAACTATACATCATTACACAATGGCTTAGTCCACAGAGACTCTTACATCTATATATAGAAGGAGAGAACCTTCACAATCTAGTGCTCAGCTGACCTTGAATGCATCCAAATGTACGTGTTTGTGTCCTTGGTAGTAACCCACCTTAGATACATATATATATATACATGTATACCATGTTTGAACAGAATGCAGTAGAAAGCTTGAGAGAAAACTACATATGCCAACCAAGAATTTATGTTTATGATATATTCTTCAAAAATAGGGTAGGCAGGTAGGTAGGGAAAATATTTTATTTTCTGAAATTATTTAAGCATAGAATTGTTGTAAAGATGTGTGAAATAATGATGAATATGCTTTTAAAATCTTTTTGAATCACAAAATGTATCTATTAAGACTGTGTGCCAAATTTAATTGAAACATGCAACATATTTGGACAAAAATATATGAGGACTGAGTTATAAATTGCATTGTAGAATGGCTTAGCCTCAAATCTCTAGGGTAGAGACTAAAAAATAGGATAGGTAGGGTTACTGGAAACATACATTTTTTTCTTTTAGGACACCTATCCCATAGCCTCAGCTGACAGATCATCACCCATCCAATAACCTCAGCTGACAGATCACCACCCATCCCATCACCTTAGTTGACAGATCACCGCCCATTCCATAACCTCAGCTGACAGATCACCACCCATTTCATAACCTCTGTTGACAGATCACCACCTATTCCATAACCTCAGTTGACAGATTACCACCCATCCCATAACCTCGGTAAATATTGCATCTCCTAAACAAATGATTGTCCAGGGTACCCACAACCGGGGCGGGGGGGGGGGGGGGGGGGGGAGGGGGGAGGGCTCTGCCTCCTGAACCCCTGTCAGGGCATGGTCTTGTTCCCCCTTGGGAACCTCGGTGGCCCCAAAGTTCACTCTCACCCAAACTTTCGACCACTGTGGACAACAGCAAACAGCAGATGATGGAGGCAGACCCATCCTGTGAGCTCAGCAGACTAAAAAGCCGGCTTGGCTTAAAAAGGAACCCTATTGTTCAGGGCCATTGGAAATCAGAGGCCTGACCACTAAGTCAGGGACAAATTTACCAGGCCCCTAAAATTTTGAATTGCCGTTTAATACCTTTGGTCCAAATTAGCTAGTACTGTGAGCTACAGCTGCAACGCAGTGATCACAACCCCGCTCTCTACTTGGCACCTGGCCTTTCTCCGTTGCTGGGTAGGTCATTCAACCCTTGGCCATCTCACACAGTTCTGCCATCGGTGTGTTGTGCGCTGTTTTTCTGCAATTGTCCAGTTGTTGAAATAACGTTGGCACTGGGTGTTCTGATATCGGACCTTTACCCCCAACAAAATGTCTTCAACAAATTCTGTCAAATTTGCCTGGTTCATATTCTTCTGGTCTTCTCACCATATTCAACCACTCCCATCGTTTCTGTTTTTCTTTCTTTGGAGGAAAACTGTGGAAACCTACACCTTGCATCCAAGGGTAGTTATCTAATTTACCCATTTTTTTCTAGTGTCTGACTTATAGTCAGGAACTTTGTAATTGTAGACTGTCATTGTAGCTTGTGAATACTTCCGTTGTACGTTGGAAAATAATGATCAACTTTGGGGACTGTAATTTAACAATGGCGCAATATGGCTGATATATTGAAACAACCTAACCTGCTGCAAGGAGCACTGGGATGGGACCCTGGCACCGTAGTGGTACTAGCTATTTTGGACCTTATTTATTGATGGATATGAACCTTAACTTGATGGACTTGACTTGTGGCTGTCCATGTTAAGCATTTACGGGCCAAAGTACCATGGACACATATTACAAGATACGCTTTAGAAGCCTTTTCCAAAAGCTCATTGTGCTGCACAGTAGGGCTCTATGATGTTGTGTAAGCGGAATAAAGTCGAGTCTGGGCCCAAAATTTGGATTTAGCCCCAATTAAGTTAATGGGACAGGCCAAAAATGGCTCTTATATTACAAATTTATCACCAACAGAGATGGTGAAACCTGTATTCTCCTCCACAACATCATTGTGTGTGTGTATGTATGTATCACTCTGTGTATTCTCTTTAACATGCACTGTGTCAAAGTATATACATAATGTATATATGTATGTATGTATGTATCTGTCATCCTCTTTGACATGCACTGTGTCAAAGTACATGTGGTGTTGCTCCTTGATCTAATACATGTACCTTGTGCTGAAAATTACGACCCATCATGTGTTTACATGTTCAGACCTTTTTCAAAGCATGTAATGTATCAACCTAATGTCTATCTCATTCCATATAATGTTCTCCGCAGACAAGATCTGTTTGCATGATGTGCCCTTTGTTACTAAAATTTACAGAAGTTATTGATCCAGAGATGGAATATTTTGCATGTTTATTGCTATGCATTCAAAGCCTACACAATTCATGTTCTCTGCAGGCTCGGCAAATGGCTTTCATTAAAGTGTGTGTGTCAACACACACTTTTCTGTTCTTTCTTTCTTTCTTTCTTTCTTTCTTTCTTTCTTTCTTTCTTTCTTTCTTTCTTTCTCAGCAAATTTGTCTGACACTTTTCTCGGACACTATTATACATAGAAACTTCAAACTTGGCATGATTGTACCTCCATACAAGGAGTTTGACCGTTTTATACAGAGGAATAAAGATGTTTAAAATTATGCAAATTAGGGGCATATGAAATTTCAAATCTTGAATATCTTCAAAAGTGTAATAGATAAAGATGTCATTCCAACTTCTACTAGGGGGTTATTGACCAGAACGCATCCAATGAATTTAAAACAAATGTTGTAACAATTTTAATTATGCTAATCGGCAGCATTTGAAATTTTAAAACTTGAATATCTTCAAAACTATTAAAGATAGAGATGTCATTGTAACTTCTACTGGGAGGTTATTGAGCATTGTGCATGTAATGAATCTAAAGCAAAAGTTGTAGCCATTTACATTATGCTAGTTAGCAGCATTTGAAATTTTAAAACTTCAATATCTTCAAAACTATTATAGATAGAGGTGTCATTTCAAATTTTACTAGGGGGTTGTTGACCATTGCGCATGTAATGAATCTAAAACAAAAGTTGTAGCAATTTAAATTATGCTAATTAGCAGTGTTCGAAATTTTTAATCTTGAATATCTTTAACACTATAATAGATAGAGATGTCATTACAACTTCTTCTAGGGGGTTGTTGACCATTGGGCACCTAATGAATTACAAATAAAAGTTGTAGCAATTTAAATTATGCTAAATAGCACCATTAGAAATTTTAAATCTTAAATAACTTCAAAGCAATAAAACACAGCGACGCCATTCCAACTTCTACCCCTGTGTTATGGAATAGTGGTACATTGCCATACCAATATGCTTTGAAGACACACACACTGATTTGCTATGCAGCAAATCATCTTTCCTAGTTAGTATTTGTAACCAGAGTGTAATTCTGTGGTTCATATACACTTTACTTACTGTCAGTGTATAATTTCAGAGTTTAATCTGATATTTCTTACGATTTCTCCTTTTCAAAGCCTGACATTTTGTGTCCACTACAGAAATCTAAATACATTTTATGGAAGCAGCTCTCAAGGTCAAGTTTCAATTAACAGTGTGTTTATATATGTAAATGATGAGGACCTGTTGACTGACCACATTAATAATTCACATCCTAAGCAGTACATTTAACCTCCTGGATGCTATAAGACTAAAAGTATCAGGATATATCAACAACATTGTATAATGCTACACAGTTACTCAAAATTTAGGACTGGAAATACCATTTTGCCTGACATCAATATGTAGATTTTTCAAGAAGGATGTATAAATACATGTGCATTTATCCTGTTCTAGATGAAATTTATGTTTGCTGATTGGTTTAAAAATACAAGAGAATTCCCCCAATTCCCTCTTTAGTATCCTTCCTGATCACCAAACAGGCATACAAATTCTGTATACATGTACTTGTTTTGCAAACAGGCTCATGAATATTAATGAGCACCATCAGGGGTGCACATAATTTAGCCTCATTTTGGACTTGATCACCAAACAGGAACACAAAATTCTGTATACCTGTTTTGCAATCAGGCTCATGATTCAAATGACTGATATCAGTAAAAAATAGGCCTACTTCAGTTGAAAAAAAGACCTTCTTGCCATATCTAGTATTCTACATTTTGTTAAATGGTTGCTGTTATTTAATAAATTGTTATGTTTTTCATATGTTTTTTAGTAGGTTTTATTTCACATTTATAGTCCTACATGTATTACAGGATAAAATCGTCACTACCTGTCTGTTCAGGGGATACAAGCAAATACCCACGTGAAAAGATTTGTATCCTGTTCAGCGGTTGGCTTCAAGGGATACAGATCTTTTCACACGGATATTTTCTTGTATCCCTTGAACAGACAGGTAGTAACTAATATATATATATATATATATATATATATATATATATATATATATATATATATATATATATATATATATATATATATATGTATGTATGTATGTATGTATGTATGTATGTATGTATGTATGTATGTATGTAGACATGTACATTCATATATAGTGGTATCTGTCTTCATATATATATATATATATATATATATATATATATATATATATATATATATATATATATATATATATATATATATATATGTATATATATATGTATATATATATATATATTATATATATACATAATATATAAGACTTATAAGACTTTGACAGACTTCAGACTTGAGGGGACCAAACACTGCTCCCCCATAGTCTGGTCTTTATGGATATCTGTATTATGTACACATGGCCACCCTAATACTGAAACAAATATGCTTACATATATCTGATACTCTGTTTATGGGACACAAAAAAACGTTTTTATTTAAGTTTATTCATTTGGATTATACCAATTACACTAGATACTTGTATTGTCCCCCTCATACCGCAGTTAGGCACTGGTCAGCCTAATGCTGATATATACACCTGTGTGTGTGTGTGTATATATATATATATATATATATATATATATATATATATATACACACACACATATATATATATATGTACATGTATATATATATATATATATATATATATATATATATATATATATATACACACACACACACACAGTGGTACCTGCTGTATGCAACCACTGCCATGAGCAGCCACCTTGCTTTTTGTGGTCACTAGGCTCAGACATAGGAGTCAATTTCTTTTTAAAATTTACCTGTGGTGACAGGTCACCTGCATTATGTAGCCACTTTTTCTTGGCAGAAAGGGTGGCCACATACAGCAGGTACCACTATATGTATGTATGTATGTATGTATGTATGTATGTATGTATGTATGTATGTATGCATGTATGTATGTATGTATGTATGTATATATATATCAGTATAGCACATAGGGCACAGTGATACCAGCATTACACGCACACCATACATATCCTTTCTCTTGTCATAACTAAATCGATTCCATTTCAAACTGGTCAAAAGCCTTGGTCAGTTGTTTGTGCTTGCATAACAAAATCTTACTCCAGCTGCTGTGTGGTGGCCAATACAATTCAATTCAGTTCATTTATTTGACGAATATAATACAGTATAGTATAATTCATAACAGGTATATTGTAGTAATACAAATTCACAATCAATCTGATATTGTAGTAATACAAATTCACATTCAATCTGATATTGTAGTAATACAAATTCACAATCAATCTGATAATTTATTTCTTTAAAAACATGGATTTGGTCAGGAGACTCATATTAAGATTGTTTAACAATCACTAGCATATGAGCCAACCAAATTAAATTAGTTTAATTATGATAAATTACCATGATGACAACACACAAATATATAGATATCTTGAAGACACAGATATCTCTGCTGTGCATGACTGATAATAATAGTGGAACTAAACATTTGAATAGACATATGTAAACTTAAAACATTTAGGCATTGCATATATAACAGTTAGGGATATTACAAATAGACTCATATTTTTGTATAAGATATTGTTTGATATATATTTTAAAACTGGAAAAACTGTGTGTGCGTACTTTACTTTTTAGTATGTCTGGTATTTCATTGATAGTCTGTACAATCTATTTCCAGCTCTTACCCTGGGAATTTCTTTCCTTCCCCTATCATCTTGATGTATGTCTGTTATTTTTTCATGATGGGCATGCTCAAGAAATATCCAGGAAATTCATTATTACAATATTTGAAATAAAATTTTAAGAGTTGTCCTTTATATATGTCTATGACTTTTAACAATTTTCTTTCTTTAAAAATAGGTTCTGTATGTGCATTATATTTTCTATGATTAATGATACGTACTGCACTTTTTTGTACATTGAAAACTCAATTTTATGGCCCCAAGCAAGGAGACAATAATTTATTCTAGAAAGTACTAATCCAGTATAAATTGTTTGAAGAATGTCTTTCTGTATGTAATCTTTTAATCTATTCATTACACCAACTGTCTGAGACATTTTAGAAGCTACAATTTTTTTATGTTGGTTCCAGTTCAGATGTTTGTAAATAGTAAGGCCTAGCAAGTTAAAACTCTCAACACATTTAATATTATTGTTATCTATTTTAATGGAGGGTATTGTAACTACTTTTTGAGGATTGTAGAATACCATGAATTTAGTTTTTTCAATATTCAGAGATAATTTATTTTGAGCCACAGATTAATTTTCATCAATTCTGAATTTATGTTTTGCAAGATGTCTACACTGTGATCTAAGTTTTTAGCTAAACTTAAAGTGCTTACCAGAGTAGTGTCATCACCATATAAAATGTTGTCAAGAATTTAGATACTGTAGCTATGTCATTAATGTAAATGATAAATAACAGAGGACCTAACATGGAGCGCTGTGGCACCCAAGTATTAATTTCTTTAAAAAAAAAAGATTCTACATATTGTTTGTGATTGTTTATGTAATTTGCAAACGTTGGAGTGCTATGTCTTTTATTCCATAATAGCTGAGTTTTTCTAGTAATATATTGTGGTTTAAAGTGCCGAAGGCTTTTAAAAGATCCATGTATATATTTTATGGTACTTCCCCTTTGTCCATATGTGAGAGTATTTTGTCTATTACTTCTGGTACAGCAAACTCTGTAGAAAGTTCCTTTCTAAAGCCATATTGGCTACAACAGAATAAATTATTGCTGCTGAAATATTTCTGTGTTTGATCAAAGATGGTGCACTCAAAAACTTTAGCTACACCTGGCAAAATTGAAATTGGCCTGTAATTATTAAACAGAGAGGCATTTCCCTTCTTAAATATCGGTAATACTTCCACTATCTTCAGTTTATCAGAGAATATGCCAGTTGTACTCATTTGATGTATTATTACAGTAATTACCTTATAGGTTCGTTTTTTATTGACTTAAGTAATAAGTAAGTCAGGTAGGCTCACCAACAAAAGCAATAATCACTGACTGTGGAATACCATGCTGGTCCTTTAATAGGAATAAATATATGCATTTGCAATTGAATTCCACCAAAACATTTATGGATATACGACATCACTGGTACTGATAAGCCTTTCCCTAAATACAAGAGACCCATGGGCTTAATACTCTGCTGACATATCATTGGATGACCATCACATCAAATTCGTTTCTTGAAATGCAATTCCTGTGTGATGTTGATAAAGAACTTTCAGATCATCTACATTAATACCAAACTCTCATGATACATAATTGTGGTACTTAGGATCATTGGCCCTATTCTTTCACAATGTATTGAATTGAGTGTGCTTTACTAAAGTGCTTCAAAATAGGTCAGAGTCACCCAAATTTTTTTTAAACTTTGACCACTGGCCACAATATTTGGTGTGGGTTTTCTAATTTAATCTTACCATACACTGTATTATCACAATGAAGTTTATGTGTTTTCAATACCTGTGTTGTTAATTTCAATTAATACCACCAGTGGCACCATCATGACTCAAAATATCATAGAATTTTGCCTGCATAATGTTCCTGTAATGGTATATAAATATATACACACATAAGATTTATTACCAAGATACTGTGAATACATTTATTATCAAAGGCATTTTTTTTTTTTTTTCTTTTTTTTTTTTGCATTTTTGACCTTTCACTGAGACTTTCAATTCAGTATTTTAGTTTAACTTCCAATCAATGTCATGCTAAAAACCTTTTTTCACAATTTTGAAGCATCAGTAAAATGAGCAAAAAGCACATAGCAAAAATTAAATAAACTCAGAGTACATGTCAGTTTGACCTTTCAAGGTCACAAAAGATCAAACAACATCAAAAGAAACCCCGTGGGTACTTTCCTATTAGTGGTTATTAGTAACCATGGCCCTATGATCTGCTATTACCAAGACATTTGACACTATGTCACTTGACCTTTCTATGTCACTCAAGGTCAAAATTAGCAACACCAAAAGAAACCAAATAGATATTTTCCTGTTAACCAGAGGCCTAGTTTCCAAGATTATCAGGATCTAAGCCAACCTGTCACATTGCTGCTTTTCCTGGAGAATATCAATGTGCAAAATCAAAACATTCCTTGCAATACATTTTGAGAAGTTGAAAATGAAAAAAGTTTACTGGACAGACAGACAACAGATGCAAATGAATTTTTTCAGTCAGTCAGCTGAGCTAAAAAATAGAAAAAAGAATCGCAGCACCAACTGTTGAACAAACTATGTCTCGGGGTCCACAGAAGTGTCCCTATGCAATTTCAACGCAATTGGCCAGGCAATTTTGGAGATTTTTTAAGATTTTACAAAAAAAAAAACTAGAAAAATATAACTGGTTTCAACAACTTTACAGACATCCCACCAAGTTTGAAGTGAATCTGTTTGATAGTTTTGCAGCAGAAGAAGTTAATGTGAATTTCCACTGCGATCCCCATTGACTTGCATAGTAATAAAATTACAGGCATTGTGACCTCACAAAGATAGGTCAGGATCACTAATTACATAACATTCTACCTTTGGCCATGGTCTATATATCCTATACTTAAAGATGCTAGAGTGTACACCAGATTTTCAGATTTTGACTGCTATATTACATAATGTTGGTGGCATACCCATTATAAGTCCTGAAAGTTATATTGGGCTAACTTGAAAACTGTGGACAGAATTGCGCTAATGAGCAAAAGTTTACCTTTAGCCATGGTCTATATATCCTATAAATTTGGCAATTCTAATCCAATTACTTTTCAAAATGTGTAATTTTACACCTGAAAACACATTTTGGCTTATAATGTCTGTCAAATTATAGGTGGCACCACCAGTATCATTAGCTACTTACAGACTTCGACTTCCCCTACAATCCTACCAAATTTGGTGAAGACCTGCCAAAAATTAAAGATCTATGCTAGAGTGTTCACAAGATTTTCACATTTTTACCCCTATGTTACATAATAATGTAAGGGGCCTAGATTTTTATACCCCCTTTAATTTCTGAAAGTTATATTGGGCTAACTTAAGAATGGTGGACAGTAAACATATATCGCGCTTACAAGCAAAAGTTTATGAATGGACAAACATGAGCGGTCACACAAGCTCTGCAACCTTTGGTCATCAGACCTAAAAAGGAATGTATACAAATTAAGAATCCACAACATCACCCCTTAGTGGACCAATTTGTTTTTATCCTCCCATAAGGTACATTTCCAACATGTTTTACCACAATCCTCAAGAAGGTTTTGGAGAAGAAAATTGTGAAAACACACAAAAACTTGGAAGAAAAAATATACATCACAGTTCCATCTGGTCTTTGGGTTCTCAAAAATGTTTCCATGCAAGTTTGAAGCAATTGGCCAAGCACTTTTGGAGAAGTTTTTTTTTTTTTTTTTTAGATATCCCTTAAAAATGAATAAATACCTTCATCAAAAAAAAAAATTAAAATCTTGTGCATGACTATTGGAACAAACTTAATAAAGACCCATAAAAAGTACATCACCACCAACTTTGAAGTGTATCTGATTGCCGGGTTAGGAGAAGTCGAAAATGTGAATTTCCATTGCAATCCCCATTGACGTGCATAGTAATCAATAGTAATTTATGTATTAACAGACAAGCACCAACTGACACATGTTAAAAGGCAGGGATCCACAACACTATCACCTTGGTAACAATTTTGGTTGATACTAGCTTCCATAAGGTACATTTGCATCAAGTTTCAGCACAATCCTCAAGATGGTTTTGGAGAAGAAAATAGTGAAAACACACAATAAGTTAACAAAAAAAAAAAAAATGATAATGATAATAATAATAAAAAAGTGTGCCACCTAGTGAACATATTAAGATCTATGGGTCCCCAGAAATATTTCTGTGTAATTCAAAGCTTTCGGTCAAACACTTCTGGAGAAGATTTTTTTTATCCCCACCCCACCCCCACACCCACCCTCCAATCAACAATAGTATTCATCGAAAATTCAAAAATAACTAGAGCACAATCATGCCCACAAACTGAGCAGAGACTAATTCAAAGTACATTTCCACTATGTTTGATGTTAATATGGCTGACAGTTTTGGAGAAGTAAAAAATGGTAACTACCATTGCAATCCCCATTGATTTACATAGTAATCAATGGGAATGTATGCATGAATCGTTAAGAACCCAAATTGAAAAATTGGTTAAAATTGAGGGATTCACAGCAACACCACCTAGCCAAAAAAAGTTCATTTGATTTTTCCACAAGGTACATTTCCACCACCTTTCAGCACAATCTCACTTATATGAATTTGGAGAAGTCAAAAATAGCAAAAGCAGACTAAAATTCATAAAGAATAGCAAATAAATTGTGGCACCACCTGTTTAACAAATTAAGGCCCAGGGATCCCCAGCAGTATCTGTATTATTTTGAATTAATTGCCCATGAGGTTTCTCTGGAGAAGATCTTTAATGACTTTGCTGAAAAATGAAAAAAATTCCAGGAAAATCCATTGTGACAATCAATGGAACATGACGATTTGAACAACTTGGTAGAGACCCACTTAAGGTACATCCTTACTACATTTGAAGCAGATGTGACTTTTGTTATAGAGCAGAAATAAAACGTATGAATTCCAAAGCAATTCCCGTTGATGTACATGGTAATCAGTAGGTATGGAAGTATTGACGGACGAGAACCTGAAGTTAAATATTCAGTAAAAATCAATAAGGAGAATCACCACCCAGTGAATAACTTTGTTTGACCATTTCATGTATACATGTCCACAATATTTCAACACAATCTGTGATGATTTTGGAATAACTGAAAATTTCTACAACACAAAAATTCATTTAAATAAAATATGTAAAACAAAAAGAGCACCCCCTGGTGAACAAAACTGAGCAAAAAATTTGTTGAAATTCCATTCAATCACTGAAGCATAACCATTTGTATAAAATTGGTAGAGATCTACTCAAGGTACATCCCCACCAAATTTTAAGCAGATACAGTGTACAGTTTTGGAGACATTGATTATGTGAATTACCATTGCAATTCCCATTGACTTGTATATTGTAATCAATAGGAAGGTATGCATTAACTGATAAGAACCTGAAGTTAAAAATTTGTTAAAAATTAGGAATAAGGAGTATCACCATCTAGTGAACACCTTTGTTTGACCCTTTACAAGGTACATTTCCATCATGTTTCAGAACAGTCTTTGTGATGAATTTAGACAAGTCAAAAAAGTTAAAAAGAAGAGGAATAAAACCACACCACTGTCTGTCAAAGAAATTAAGATCTAAGGGCATGCCAGAAGTCAGTTTCCAAGCAAATGGCCCAGTGTTTTCAGAGATTTTTATAAAATTTCACACACACACACACACACACACACACACACACACACACACACACACACACACACACACACACACACACACACACACACACACACACACACACACACACACACACACACACACACACACACACACACACACACACACACACACACACACACACAAATTTACATGAAAAATACAAACATCACCGGAGCATTCCCACTTGAATAAATCTGGTAGAGATCTTCCTAAGGTAAATCCCCACCATGTCTGAAGAGGATTTGGCCAACAATTTCACAGAAGTCCAAAATGTGAAATATGAATGGACAATGATGACCACAAACGACAGACCATCCATGAGCTCAGCTGACTGACAAGTCGGTTGTGCTAAAAATAATTTCCTGAAATACATTCCCTCAATGATCTATAAAAATAGGTCAAGGTCATCCTTATAATGCAGTATCAAACTTCCAATTATGATACACTTTTGCCGTACACTTAACATAGTATCATTAGCCTTATTCTTTCTAAACATATTAAATTTAACTAACTTTTTTTAACAATTTCAGTCCATATCTTCTGTAATTCTGTAGGAGGCACTGCCAAATTTTAGAGCATTTCCACTAAATTTTGCTCTATTGACATTCCTGCCAAGTTTCATGATCAGTCATGGAAAAGTTTTTAAAAAAAATAACATTCTCAAAATTTTCACATTTTGGTCCATATACTACATAATACTGTAGATTAGTGCCACCAATGTCAAAGTCAACCTAGGTTTTTATACTGTTTATAAGTCCTGAATGTTAGATTGGCCCAGTGTTTTTTGACATAAATGCTAATGACTTTCATTCTTTTCTGACATGCCTAAATGCACATTTACTCAAAATTGACAGTATTTTCTTAAATGTCACAAACCTGACACATTAAGTTGATACATTGACTCAGAGTTGGCAGTTAAATAGAGCTTAATTGTTTGGGGGGGTAGGTGTCATCACAGAGTTTGTTTTACATTTCTGGTGCAGGATGTCCATTGTTACAGTCCTTGTTGGGATTTCCCTTGGTTTGTACAGGTGGTCTAGTTGCAACTGTTTATTTTACTATCACTGGGACTGAATATAAGGCCCCAGCTTGTTTCCACTTCAGTTATACACTGGCGGGTGGTTTAACTAGGATAAACTGTCCAGCCAGAAAGGGTACATATTGGTTCAGGGGTAAGTCAAATTGTTCTTATCTGAACCTGTACTATACAAATTTAGTAATTATGGTTTGTTTGACAGGGGTTCTTCTTTCATAACGAAGCTCTGCATTTATAAGCAAAACTTCACGTATTTGGCTAATTCATCATTTGCCACGTTCTTATTTATTCTTTATTATGTGGGTTGTCTTTGCTGAATATTAAGCTTAGACAAGGAGCCGCTACTCAGAGAGACATGTACGGGTAAAAGGCTCCGAAACATGTTGAGTAGTTACCCGCTGAAGACCCTTTAATTTATTTGGGCTGATACAGCCTATGTCAAAATTTTACAGAGGAACGTGTGCAATATGGACAGTAGTAATTCCATATGTATACAGGGACAGGTTAGCTTATGGAGAGTAAAGAGTTCGAACTGCGGAATAGGATATTGACTACTAGGAAGTGGTTCTGGGCAAAAAGACACAAATACAATTGGTCAATTTGAAAACTGTGGACTCTATTGCATTCACCAAACAGGTTATGGATGGATGGGCTTGATTGCTTGTGTACACTCTGTGTTTTGGGTCAGCAAAGCAAGCAATGCAGCAGATAAGAGCAGACTACAAGGCACTTCTGGTGGGCAGAGGTTAACATTGTTATTCTTGATCAGCATGACAACAGAGAGCAAGAGATGGTTGTCAGCATAACAATGCAAGAAAACACCTGCACCTGTTAAAACTAACACAGCAGTGTTACAACTAACACAGTGGTGTTACAACTAACACAATGGTATGGTGATCCCTGTCTTGGGAAGAACACACAACTGCCAGGTAAAGAAAAAAAAAGTCTTAATCAATACAGGTACCACTGTATACATGTACACTGTGATGCAATTTGCTTCATAATGACTGTAGTCCCTTTAAACCCCACAGGAAAGTAACTGTGTGGATGTTTGTAACTACTGTATAAAATATTCAAGTATGCCATTAGATATTGTATAAGAAATGCAGTAGTTGCTGGCTGGATTCTTGTGTACATAGTAGATGGTCTATGTCTGCTACAGAGTTACATGATTTTTTTGTCTAAATGCCCGAATTGCCCCAACATCTTTCAACACTTTTTAGTCTGTGCAATTTACAGGGCTTATGTACCCCGTGTCATTGATTTTCGATAAAATTCAGAATGTCGGACCCCAATTAATTTCTATCTCTACTATTACCCCTATGTAAACCATATATCTACATACTCATTGGACATAGTTCCCTTGTGTTACACCACCAGCACATTGATGGATTAGTTGATGTTTTCAAGTTTTTAATCTCAAAACTAAAGGATGTTCGCTCAGTTTATCACAGTTAGTGACACAGAAAGGCAAGTCCTTGCTCAGAAAGAACTTTGACTAAAACGGAAGTTTGTGCGAGTTCTTGCTCAGTAATGACTTTGACTAAAACGGATGTTTGTGAGAGTTCTTGCTCAGCAAGGGCTCTGACTAAAAGGGAAGTTTGTGCGAGTTCTTGCTCAGTAATGACTTTGACTAAAACGGATGTTTGTGTGAGTTCTTGCTCAGTAATGACTGACTAAAACAGATGTTTGTGAGAGTTCTTGCTCAGCAAGGGCTCTGACTAAAAGGGCAGTTTGTGCGAGTTCTTGCTCAGTAAGGACTTTGACTGCAAGTGTTACAACTACTTTTTTTTTCAGTACAAGAAATATTTCAATTACCTTAATTTCCATTTTGAGAAAAATGTTTTTTCCTGCTTAATTTCCCATATAGAGAAATACTCGTTCAATGGTAGGGGCAATTTTTAATTGCAAATGAGTTTTTATATAATTCAAAATTTCCTGACTGCTTCTTACCTTTCAACACCAGAAGTCAACAGCTGCCAGTATGTTGCAATTTGTATTAACTATTGTGACACAATTGTGTAAAAACCTCATTTACTTTTCCCATTTTGAAGAAACAAATTTCACCACAAAGCAAAGCTAAAAATTAAAGAGAACTAAATCAGTTTAAAGTTCATGCATGTAACCATCTCACTATGGGTCTAGCACTTGGGAATATAAACACAAGTAACCTGTACATTTGAAAACCAGAGGAGCCAGGAATGCACCAGTGTATGTACATGTACCTTTCGGTTATGTAATGTTAGTTTATTCCCAAGTCTGCAATGGGGGCTTGAAAATACGAAGTAATTTCAAATCCAAATATTATCCTGATGCTTCTTGTCCATGTAACTATTACATGAAGCAAGTGTATCCTCCAGTGGACTTCCAATTTTCACATTTACTTGTCAATATTTGACAGTCTCCATTGTCTCAGAAGGCTTATGCAGTAACATTTCCTGGATCAATTTTTACAGCTTTATTAAGGAACTGGTGGAACAGCAAAGTCTGTGTGAGGCAGAAGACACATTTAAAACAGTCCATGCTACTGTGTAAAGACTGATCTTTAACCTGTCTTGGTCAGAATACGAGCAAGTCAATAACTACTTGGCATGGGTTGGGCACAATGCACCCACCCTGTGCCAAGGTTAGCTGTTGACCTGGGCTGTACCAACATGGTATCTCTAATCTACAATTCTCAAAGAAAAAAAAACTTACAATTTACATGAAACTCAATTAAAAACATTAAAGTATACAATGTATACCTGTATCTGTGCACTTTTTGGTGATTTGAGTTGGAAAGGATTAAAAAGCCAGTGTGACTATCAACTTCAGACACGTGGTGACTAGCCAGTGGGATTGTGTCAACTACAGGGAGACATATGGCAACTAGCCAGTGGGACTGTGTCAACTACAGGGAGACACAAGTACAAGGAGACACCTGGTAGCTAGCCAGTGTGTCTGTGCCAACTACAGGGAGACATATGGTAACTAGCCAGTATGTCTGTGCCAACTACAGGGAGACATATGGTAACTAGCCAGTATGTCTGTGCCAACTACAGGGAGACATATGGTAACTAGCCAGTATGTCTGTGCCAACTACAGGGAGACACATGGTAACTAGCCAGTATGTCTGTGCCAACTACAAGGAGACATATGGTAACTAGCCAGTGGGACTGTGTCAACTACAGGGAGACACAAGTACAAGGAGACACCTGGTAGCTAGCCAGTGTGTCTGTGCCAACTACAGGGAGACATATGGTTACTAGCCAGTATGTCTGTGCCAACTACAGGGAGACATATGGTAACTAGCCAGTATGTCTGTGCCAACTACAGGGAGACATATGGTAACTAGCCAGTATGTCTGTGCCAACTACAGGGAGACACATGGTAACTAGCCAGTATGTCTGTGCCAACTACAGGGAGACATATGGTAACTAGCCAGTATGTCTGTGCCAACTAGAGGGAGACATATGGTAACTAGCCAGTGTGTCTGTGCCAACTACAGGAAGACACATGGTAACTAGCCAGTGGGACTGTGTCAAGTACAGGGAGACACCTGGTAACTGACGAGTGTGACTGTGTCAAGTACAGGAAGACACATGGTAACTAGCCAGTGGGACTGTGTCAAGTACAGGGAGACACATGGTAACTACCCAGTGTGACTGTGTCAAATACAGGGAGACACATGGTAACTAGCCTGTGTGACTGTGTCAACTGCAGGGAGACACATGGTAACTGGCCAATGTGACTGCGTCAACTACAGGGAGACACATGGTAACTAGCCAGCAGGACTGTGTCAACTAGAGGGAGACACATGGTAACCTGTCAGTGGGACCTTTGTCTGCCACAGAGAGTGGTCCGTGTAACTATTGACTTTGTAACTGTTCATGCAGTGCCCAGTAAACTGTCAAGCTGCCTGAAGGGTTGGTCAGCCCACTTGAGAGGCTTTTGTGTATGTGTTAGTTAACATTTTATACTTGTGATGCCTCGACTGTCAAAATGAATTTAAAAGTACACATTACATTTACATGTTACATTACACCTTTCCAGCCTATTCAAGCAGTCAATGCTTACCACAGAACTTGCATACCCCAAAATTACATGATGTTCACATGTAGTATTTGCCGACAATTCATGGTGGCACACACTTCAGTGGTCAAGTAAACCACATCACAGCACTCCTGCAGGGCATACGCCAGGCAGTAAAACTAGTTAGTGTTTGTAAACTACTTCCTTGAAAAATGATCCTCTCTTGTATACAGTTTGAATTCAATGTGGTGTCTATGATATGTACAACCCTCAAACCCCAAGTATTTTCCCAAAGTCTAAGACGTGATACTGTCTAATTTACCTGAAACACACCTGATGCTGTCTAGTTGTTCATGTTGTGGTTGGCAAGTCAAGTTTCCTGATGTTGTCACCTCAGGCAAAATGTGTCTCATCTAGAATTCATTATTTTTACCGCATCTAAATTATGCTATTCTTGCGTGGGGTCATAATTGTGATCGTGTTGTCAAATTACAAAAGCAAGCAATCCGTTTAGTCAACTGCTCGGCCTATTACACACATACCGAACCAATTTTCAAACGACTAAAATTACTGAAAATTCAAGATTTATTATATTTAACAGCCCTAAAATTTTATTATAGATACAACCAGCTACTGCGTTATTTTGAAAATATGCTCACTACGCTACCAATCACACACATACATGATACTAGATACAGACATGTCCCTCTTTACTCTCTCCCCTCAAGAAATGCCACTAACAATAGTATTGGCTATTTCACCCCATCCACATTTAATGCATCGCCTCAAAATATCAAAGAGAAAGTCGATACTCATTCATACTGCGGCTTTTCTAAATATATCAAAACCCATTTGTTAGCTCAATATTCCGAAGTATGTACCATTGCTAATTGCTTTGTTTATAGCAATTGATTATTCTATTTTTGTTCTCTGCTTACTTCTTTGAGTAGAGTTTCTTTCTTTTTGATTCAATTTCATTACATCTCATGTTATCTCTTTGTATCTTACGCAAGTATAGGTGCATTGTCCTTTTAACAGATAAATTTATTTTAGGTGGCCCCTGTGATAGCGGATTGGAACACTTAACAGAGGTCATCCTGACTATCTTGTTTGTATTTAATAAAAATATATATATACTTTTGTCACATTACATTGTATACTCAATGAAATGTATCGACGAGCATGTATTTAGTCAAATAAACTTGTTTGAGTCTGAGTCTGAGTCACTAAGCCCAAGTGCATGTGCCTAAGTTGGCACAGTCATATTTACTGTGGTTTCATGACATTGAGGTAAAAGTCTTACAAAACCAAGCTTTTACACTTGAGATCATATCACTTTTTAAACTTCCCACAATGCTTAAGAGTTATTGTGAATGTAAGGTCACCCCACTCATTACAAGTTGAGTAGCACTCTTGAACTTGTCTAGATTACCTTTACATACAGGTGTTTATGGTTACTTTCTTACTGAAGGTAAGAGCATGTTTGAAACTGAAACTCTGTCAATATGTAAATGCATCAGAATGATCATACAAAACTGACGAACTCTGTATATTAACAGTAAATATGTTCTACAAAATTACAACAGAAATTCATGAATTCAACACACAAAAGAGAAAACCTCAGATAATAAATTCATCAGGTCAATATGTGCAATTGTGGCAGTGTGGGTGCAGGGTAAACTCTCCTCCAACATCACATTTTACTGCTGTAAATTGCTTTATTTTTGCACCTAAAATTTTTCATAGTTTTTGTATTTTTGACATTTCATAGCAGTTTTAATTTCACTGTTTTGGACATAATTCCCATTCAAACAATTTCAAAATACTATTTCACTGTTTTTATTTTGTAATGGTTTTGTGCCATCAGTAAAATAAGCGATTTGGTAATTAAGCAATTGTTATGATATTACTGTTCTATTGCACTTCAAACTATATATATGCACAAATTATAATCACATGTTTTACTGGTTTATGATTTGAAGCTGCTTGGTCTAGCTTGTAATGCAAGTTTAATATTAAATTATATGACATTATGAAAACTTAGACATAGAAGATCTTAGCAATATGTGAATAGTTGTGTGTATGTCAACTGTGACAATATAATGCATTTCAAATATAAAGAATCCAGCAATATGTACATGTAAATTGAAAATCACTTATGTACATACATAATACAGTGAAACCTGTTTTGAGAGACCACCCCAAGGACAGGCCAAAAGTGGTCACATAAGGCAGGTGGTCTCTCGATATAGCTGCAATAAAATGGAAAAGATGGCAAAAGGGACCAGGTAAACATGGTCTAAAAATGCAGGTGGTCTTTCCTCCCAGTGGTCTCTCAAACAGGTTTCACTGTATTTGCTAAAAAACAGGCAGCAGAAGGGATGCTGGCAGGGCAGACAGGGTCCAACACATGTGCCTTGTGGGTGCGGGTGGCTTGGCACCTGACAGCTTTGTGGACGCCCTGCTGTTCTACTGACATCCCCGGACTACAATAAGCATAACTCTATGCGACATAAATTGGTTCAACTGTTGACAAGGTTTTAAATTGTAAGACAAGGACTAAAAGGGCCAACATGTACCTAAATTTACTGTATTGAAGTGAATATGAATATGTATTGCATCTCTCTGTCATTAGGTGGGTGGCTCGACTCCAGGGCTAATTCTTCAGAGACCTTGTGCAAATTCAGCCCACCAGGGAAACAGACTGTACACTACACTGAAATAGGAAACTATTTACTTGTACATATATCTTTTATTGGTTGTATACTATGATTTTGTATTTTATCTTGATGTACTTATTTACTTCCCCAATCATGGGGGTTCAATAAAATCATATCATATCATAAAGTTGAGGCCAGTCGACAGAATATGGATATCGCTGAACCAGACACTCGATTCATCAACCTACTTTTAATAGGACTTAAGTTTTAGATCCGATACATGGGTAAAGTTTCATAAACTATCAACGGATAGAAATGTTGCAGGCCAAGTCAAAGTAGCAAATGGAGATCAATATATATTACATATATATGCCTGGCCACATCCACCATTTCATTTCAGGCAGGTCCTTTTTTTTTTTTTCAAAAAAAGTTTTAGATCCGATACATGGGTAAAGTTTCATAAACTATCAACGGATAGAAATGTTGCAGGCCAAGTCAAAGTAGCAAATGGAGATCAATATATATTACATATATATGCCTGGCCACATCCACCATTTCATTTCAGGCAGGTCCTTTTTTTTTTTTTCAAACCTTCCCATGAAATGATCATTTAAAAAAATTAAGTTGATGTTCACTGCAAGTACATTCCTACATTGTTTGCACGGGATCCAGCCTAGAGTTTTCCAGAAGTTGAAAATAAAATTGCGAGCAGACGGACAGGTGGACTACGGACCACCATCCATAAGCTAAAGTACAGCTTGCCAAAGCTTCTGGTTGTGTTGTTCTTAGTAGAGTAAAACTGATTGATAAATATAATATTTATAAATACAGTTTCAAATACAATTGAATAAAATAGATGGGTATGGAAAATTATGAAGCAACTACATGTAGCACCTGAGTTTCATACCTGACATTTTTATTAACATCTTACTTACATTTGTACATATCCATCAAAACTTGCATGTATGCAGATTTCATCGTTTGTGGCAGTTATTTTCTGTACAAAGTCTTTTTAGGCACAAAATATTCTGTCAACATAATACAGGCTTAACAGTTTCACAGCAGTATCATGGAGTGTAGACATTTGCAGAGCCACTCTGTCCTTGGGTGATTGGGGTCCTTTATGTACTGTTTACAGACTCTCTGTCCCGGGGGGCTGGGGTTCTTTCATGTACTCTGTTTACAGAGACCCCCTGTCCTTGGGGGATTGAGGTCCTTCATGCACTCTGTTTACAGAGACTCCCTGTCCTTGGGGGATTGAGGTCCTTCATGCACTCTGTTTACAGAGACTCCCTGGCCTTGGGGGATTGGGGTCCTTCATGCACTCTGTTTAGACTCTGTCCTTGGGCCCAGAGGCAGTGGTGGTATTGGGGTCCTTCATGTACTCTGCAGACTACCGGTCCTTTGGGGCATTGGGGTCCTTCATGTACTCTAGTTACAGAGACTCCCTGTCCTTGGGGGGATTGGGGTCCTTCATATACTCTCTTTTCCTGAAACATGTTAGAATAAACTGCAATGTGAAAGCTGGTACACATACAAACCGAGAATTCATGTAAGCATCACCCAGTGGCTGAAATTTTGTTATATTTGTCATCAGTTCTAACTTTGAAGCGGTGTTTTCAAACTGCCACAGGATTTCTACATTGCGCTTTTCCACCAGCAAAGACCAGCATCAGTTACTTTATATGTTCTGATTTACAATGGCTTTAATGCGGAAAGTATATATTTGGAAACATGCATTTAATTGAAGTGTAATATGATGGACAGGCATAGCTGGTCAGGACCATCCACTCTGACACCTCTGATACAACACTTTAACAGGTTCTTTATTACCAAGGTCCTTACATGTATGGAAATATACAAAAAAAAAATCAATATCACCAGAATATGAGCCAATACTTACTTGAAACTAAACCACCTATGCTTTGTTGTGTAAAACATTTTGGCCAGCTCTCTGTCTGTGGGACCTTCTGGTCTGTATTTATGTTTTTCTTCCAATAGATACTGCACCTTCATTACAGAATCACCCTGAAATAAAAAAGCATAAACAAAACAAACTCAGGGATTGTTTTACAACAGTAACTTGTAAAGGCTTGTCATTGCCAAAGTCACACAAATACATTATGAATTAAAACTGATCCTATTTATGTTTAAAATGTGGATAATTAAATAATGCAACCATGGTCTGAGACTCCAAGCTAGGGTACTGCAAATTCACTTAATTTCCCTCAATTTTTATTTTCACTTGTTTTGCTGATGGCATCGGACAGGGATTTGGATGTTTCTGTTTTTGGCTACATGATTGATGCCAAAGGTTGCTGGTTTAAGGTCTGGCCATTCCACGGTTAAAAAAAAAAAAAAGAACTGCAAAAATAAGAAGACAATAAAATAATATTTTAACATTGGTTTAACAGGAACAATGTCCAAATCGTGACATGAAAACTTCAGTTGAATGCCTCGTAAGCAAAAACCATGGAAATTTATAGAGGTGAAAATATTTACAGCACCTAGCAACAGAGTAAGAGGGAGATACATCAATTCAGCCACCCAACTGGAGCAAGCTTTTGGCAACCTTCCACAGCAAGAACTTTATAAATTGTAACTCTATTCTGTGTGCTCTGGACCATCTTTGGTGCCTAAATATAAGGAAATTCGTGTAGTGTAACAATTAAAAAAAAAATCATTTCTGACTTTTTTCTTGGGGGGGGGAGGTATTTCAAAGTGCAGGTCCCTGTCAGCACATGAAAGAATCAGTATAAACTTTTCAAACCTAACGTGGTGATCAAAGGACCTTGTTGACTTGTTGACATTTGAATTAGACCTAATCATTAATCTCTTAAAAATAAAAACAAATTAACAGATATTTGATAAATAAATTGATACGGAGGACACAGAATTTGAAAAATGTAGAGATTACATTTTTCACAACAACATCAAACATGGACCAATTTTCTACTTTGTTCCTGCGTGGTAGGAAAATGAGGAGAATTGAAAACCAGAGCCATGCCCAGGGGGCATGAATGTCTCGCCAGCATTCAGTAGCAATGTAATTGTAAGACCAAACATTATAATGGTATTTAGTAGATGTTGAATGTATCAAGTAAATCTCAATATATTTACTCAGAATATACCACTTTTTTTTTTTTTTTTTAAACAAAATGGCCAATAAAGTATATAACATCTTAATACAAATCAGAGCTTGACATGCCAGTTTCAAGCTTCGTAGTGATAGATGTCATGTAAAGCACTTAATACCCTTGGCCAACATGACTTCATATGTTCAGTTACCTAAGTTTGACCTTCAAAGGACACTTCAAGATAAATTTAAGAACACCAAAAATAAAGCATAGGTACTTTGCTATTCATGTTAAATAGTAACTAGGGACCTACAATCAACTATACCCAAGACACACAAGGAAAATAAGATTTGTTGAGTCAAAAGTAGGTCAAAGTCATCCACTTTCAAGAGAATTCTGACCTTTTGTAAGATGCAAAGCTAGTATAAATTTGGTGAACTTGGTTTGACTCTTGGCCATGAATAGCATTGTACATTCGAGGATGCAATGCATCTGACCTCCAAAGTAGGTCAAAAATACATCAAGGCCACCCACTTTCAATAGACTTCTAAAGCTTTCCTAAGAAGCAAAGGTGGTGTAAGTTTGGTAAACCTGGCTTGAATTTGTCAAAAGTTGCAGTGGTAACGCCACGTTTTGCATTTCACCCATGAAAATACATTTAGGTCGTTGAAATCAGTTGAGGTCATTCAATTTCAACAGGCTTCTGAAGCTTCTAAGTGTGACAGTGATGACCCTCATCTCTAGGGATGATTACAATGAATCATCCACCCAAGCATGAAAGCCTTTCCTAGTCTAGTTAGTGAAATAATGCCACTCAGAAGTTTTTCTCCAATGCTCAATCAAGCATAAAGTAATCAGTGAAGTGTGACAGTGATGACCCTCATCTCTAGGGATGATTACAATAAGTCATCCACCCAAATATGAAAGGCCTATGTAGTCTAGTTAGTGAAATAATGCCACTCCGAAGTTTTTCTCCAATGCTCAATCAAGCATGAAGTAATCAATGAAGTGTGACAGTGATGACCCTCATCTCTAGGGATGATTACATTAAATCATGTACCCAAATATGAAAGGCCTATGTAGTCTACTTACTGAAATAATGCCACTCCGAAGTTTTTCTCCAATGCTCAATCAAGCATGAAGTAATCAATGAAGTGTGACAGTGATGACCCTCGTCTCTAGGGATGATTACAATAAATCTTCCACTCAAATAGGAAAGGCCTATGTAGTGTAGTTGCTGAAATAATGCCACTCCGAAGTTTTTCTCCAATGCTCAATCAAGCATGAAGTAATCAATGAAGTGTGCAGTTATGGCCCTCGTCTCTGAGGATGATTACAATAAATCATCCACCCAAATATGAAAGGCCTATGTAGTCTACTTACTGAAATAATGCCACTCCGAAGTTTTTCTCCAATGCTCAATCATGCATGAAGTAATCAATGAAGTGTGACAGTGATGACCCTCGTCTCTAGGGATGATTACATTAAATCATCCACCTAAATATGAAAGGCCTATGTAGTCTACTTACTGAAATAATGCCACTCCGAAGTTTTGCTCCAATGCTCAATGAAGCATGAAGTAATCAATGAAGTGTAACATTGATGGCCCACATCTCTAGTGATGATTACAATCAATCATCCACCCAAGTATGATAGCCCTATCTGATCTAGTTAGTGAAATAATGCCACTCCGAAGTTTTTGGTTGACGGACGGACGGACGGACTGACGGACAGATGGACTGACGGACGGACGGAAAGTGACAGCTTAGTCTCGCAAACAGCTAACGCTGGCGAGACAATAATTCACTGTATGTTACCTAAGTTACACTCCGCAGATTAAAATGATTAAAATGCTGGAAAACAAATTATGATTCTGCCACCAATTTTTAAAATATATTTAACTTTTTTACATGCAGACACTTTGTGCACATGTTGCTATGTTTATGTAAAAATTTAACCCAGAGGGGTTAATATTTTGGGAATAAATAATTTATTGACTTTTGCAGACACAGGGGTTTTGAGGTTTGTCATCTTTATTCATAATATTGCATAGATAGTGGGCTTTGAACAAAAGCCACTCTGATTATTGTACACTACTTGAGGTTTAATTCTAGTTTCCATAGTGAAATGGACAAAATGCCTTACAAAGCAAGGGTTGGAGGATGGTCCATATCAGCAACAAAGTGGATTTCTCAATCACCCAAACAGCCTTTCAGGGAGAACTTGTCTGCAAAGTAACTTGTGTGTGAACACTGGTCCAATGACTATGAGGGACATCACACTAGTTAGCTTTCAACATTTCGTTCACAAATATGTATCTATTAATCAGAAAAAACAAGTAAAACCAACTGAGTAGAGTTTTATTGTGGGAGCATCCCCTGACGTTTCAGCCCTGTGGGTGTGGGCCATCTTCGGGGTCCAGAAGGTAAACTTTATTATTGGGGGAATATCAACTATGCAGGTGCATCTTGTGACGTCATCTCATAAAAATATCTGTAAAAATTGTTAATGTCTCCTGTCGTCACTAGGGGGCCTGAGTGTGCCCAGTACAGGAACTCTAGATATACAGGAACTCTTCCTGTAAATCTACTTACCTCGTTACTACCAAATTTCATCACTCATCTCTCTTTTAACATCTTAATCTCCGCATAAAAAAATATGGCACTTATTTACTCATAATAATGTTTAACTCAGGCAATTTTCAAGGGCACACTCACGCCCCCTAGTGACAAATAATAAAGTTTACCTTCGGAGCCTCCGGCCCCTAAAGAAGGCCCACACCCACAGGGCCGAAACATCGGGGGAGGCTCCCACAATAAAACTCTACTCAGTTGGTTTTACTTGTTTTTTCTACTTAATGCTTAATTCCACAGTTTAACCCCTGCATCGCTTAGTTAATCCTGTTTAGAATAGCACCTCCGATCCACGGGTGTTGGACATGCCCTGACTTTCACTCCAAATATTTATCTAAAATAAATATAATTTTTGTTCTATTGCACATGTGAAAGTTTCAGTTCACTGACAACATATTAACCCCCTGTATATACATGTAAACCTTTCCGACACTTTGAGAAGAACAAAGTTGTGGCCAGGAAGGTGTCATTAAGTACCCTGAGCTCGTATAAATACCCACCTCTCGTAGCTCTGGCTCCCTCCTGGGTAAGGGCTACAACAGAAATTAAATAATGTCATTATATAATATCACAAAATTGGCATTCTCAAATTCATGTTGTGCATAGTCACACAGAGTACTTCAAATTAGTCATAAATTATCAGAAAAAAAACCAACACAAGCCCATAGTAATCACATAGCAGTATTTTCAATTGTCCACACCTTTTTTAAAATGCTTTATAAAAACATGCTGCTGTGTGGGTTTTTTTATTACACTGACATCAGTATTTTGTAGTGTTTCTGAGACTTGTACAAAGTTTGATTCTGTAAATGCTATATTGCTTTCTTAGTTCATAATATAGAGGATACTCTCACATGCAGTATTTATCTGTACGCTGCTCAGTTCACAATATAGAGGACACTCTCACATGCAGTATTTATCTGTACGCTGCTCAGTTCACAATATAGAGGACACCCTCACAGGCAGTATTTATCTGTACACTGCTCAGTTCACAATATAAAGGGCACTCAAACTAACATGCAGCATTTATCTGTACACTGCTTCAATCACAATATAAAGGACACTCTCACATGCAGTGTTTATCTGTACACTGCTTGGTTCACAAAATGGACACTCTAACATGCAGTATTTATCTGTACACTGCTTAGTTCACAATGGAAAGGACACTCTAACATGTAGTATGCAGCTGTGAACACAGCTGAATATTTTCGTGACCATGTTAATATTTACAGTATCTGTCATTTCTACTTGTATCCCTATGGCTGCTATTATCAACACAACAAAATCTACTCAATGATGTTTTGTATTCATTGACATGCACTATAGGCGTATTTTATGTTGGGAACGAGCAAGACTCGAACTTGCAACCTTTGGCATCAGTCACCTAGCTGAAATGAGGAAATGCACATGAACAGATATGTCACCACACACACAAAAAAACCCAGAAGATTGGTCATCTGACATTCTCCACCATACAATGCTACATGGACTAGCTAAGGGTTCTTTCACCAGAAGTAGGACAGTACTCAACCACCAGCACAAAGCACTGCAGGGTTTTGATGGTTGTCTTTGATTAGTGTCCGGGAGGTTTATTCTAAAAACATGTATGTGTGTAATGGTAGACCTGATACCAAATATAATGTGATCACTCACTTATGTTAAGGTGGAAGATCTGAACCTTTGGATAACCTCTAATCACTATTTCATATTTTTGGATAGTCTGATACTTAAACTACATGCTCCCCAAAACTCAGATGTGTGAACATAAAATTTATATGAGATAATTGATCTCAAACTTTTGTTATATATATTTTGATATATATTTTAAATTTCTTCTGATTTCAACTGGAAAAAAAAAAACAATTTTGTGTGACTTCTGCGCAAAAAATGTGAAAATCCTACCAAGTCAGAAAGAATGCTATAAATTTCTCCAAAAATTCCAATCCAGCAAAAAAACTCTATGGATACAAATCTATGGATATGTAGTAATCAGAAAATATATAGGTTTAATGTACTTGTGAAAAAATTAAATGGATAATTGCAATCCAAAGTTGCCCGTCTCATCGCGCACTAGCTTCACAGCTTCCACCTTAAGCACCTTACACAGACAGTGCTCAGTGTTAGCATGAAGACAAACTTCCATACAGCACTGTCCTCTATTGGCTGCTACAAGAACTACATTAGTATTTTGTGGCATATCCTGCACTGTGTTTTTTCTTTTTCAATGACACTGTCTGAGTGTTACCAAAATTCCAGGTTACAAGTGTATCTTGCTGGTTTGCTCAGCAGACTCAGCTCCTGGTTTCTTTTTACACTTGAATGGGAGGTATTCATGTCAACTTGGATCCTGTGCTGCCATCTGGGCAGCACAGGATCCAAGTTGCAGCAAGGAACTTGACAGGAAGGAGGGCAGATCTGTCTATTATGCTGGGCCAAATGAGCTTTTATCACATAAGCAACAACTTGACAAAGCAAAAGCTTTAGAAAAGTCATTCATCCAGTTTTAAAACACACATGATGCTAAACATATTTAGAAAATTTAATTTCTTTGGAAGAAAAAATGTTATTTCTGGATGATTACATTACATAACTGGCACAAGTGCCCTCATCATGGCAGAGGCATAGTTCTGTTGCCAACCAACAGAGCAGGCCTGAAGTTAACAGTTCAATAGAAGTACCTCCTGCCAGTGTGAAGTTGAGAATACACAGATCTTAGTCTATGTAGCAACTATCTTACATAACATTGATTGTCAAGCAAATTTGGCACATGGCAAAACTACTGTAAAGAGCAACTGTCTGCAGCCATACAGCCACTAACCTGATAGAGATTGTACGTTGTGCAATAAAAGTTTTACCCTAATTACCTAAACAGTACCTTAACTCTTTCAGTGCCAATCATGACTAAAGTCGATCTACTTAAGTAAAACTATTCTCAATTATTATTAGCAGATTCGTATTCTTCATATAAAGACCTTTCATTCAAGTACGAGCATGCCTATAGTTCCAGAGAGAATATCCCAGTTCAACAGCTTTTCTCTGCATGCATTGATGCTCCCAATGCATGCCAAGAAAAGCTGTTGACGAGCAACTGTCTGCAGCCATACAGCCACTAACCTGATAGAGACTGTACGTTGTGCAATAAAAGTTTTACCCTAATTACCTAAACAGTACCATAACTCTTTCAGTGCCAATCATGACTAAAGTCGATCTACTTAAGTAAAACTATTCTCAATTATTATTAGCAGATTCGTATTCTTCATATAAAGACCTTTCATTCAAGTACGAGCATGCCTATAGTTCCAGAGAGAATATCCCAGTTCAACAGCTTTTCTCTGCATGCATTGATGCGCCCAATGCATGCCAAGAAAAGCTGTTGACTTAGTCCAAAATTTGGCACTCAAAGAGTTAATATTTTTCACATTTTTATTTCCATTTACACGAGACATCAGAATGTGGCTATTAAAATTAAATCACTATGACCAGAACTGTGCAACTGCATAGAGTCAGCAAATACCCAAGGCTTTTTTGTCCAACTTTAACACATTATACTTATATAAAATACTCATCTGCAATCCAAAGTGAGGTCTTATTAATATATTCTAACCAGCTTTGATCAACTTTCTTGAAATATTTCAAGATAGGAAAACTATATATACAAACTATGTTTCAAAAGATATTTTGATCTTGAGAATGCATTGTATCATATATATATATATATATATATATATATATATATATATATATATATATATATATATATATATTTAGCCTTTTAAAATAAATCTTTTTCTGGTTATGCCCTTTATATGCCAGCTTACTCATACCATGATCTGTGTTTGCAGTAACCATGGCAGCCAAGGACTGGTTAATACATTCCATGATGATGGCCTCTAGTTTTAGACATGTCAGTCCTATCTGTCATGTGTGGTGGTTGACAGGGGATGGCTTCAACATAAGGGTTGCACAAGTCTTATCCCAGGTATTTAAGAAGTCAACAGGGGTGTCTGTACCATTGTGGTTCTCTTCTCTTGTGTTCACGTATGCTAAGTAAGCTGATATGCCAAGTCATTTTCCTAGCTAAGCCCTCTTATTGTTGTCACATATCTGGTGCCCCATTAAAACGCAGCGTCCAGTCAAATACCAGTCATTACATGCCTCATTAGTGTAACTGTTCATTAGTAATATGAATGTCCCCTAGGAAATGAAATATTACATATAAAATACACATTTTTGGAGCAACCTTCCAAGGGGTTTGAGCAACATGTGTGTGTTTCTCAGTATGGGTCATGGCCTAGGACCTTCATGACCGCTGTCTAAAGCTGAACATGACTCCTGCATATATAAGCAGCAGTTCTTCATAGTATTCTTAATTCCCATACTGACCACAATACTGTGATTCAAAACTGGTCTGGCACTTTTTCTGAAGTTTGGTTGTCTATTACTAGTGTAAATCATTTTTTTGTTTGTTTGTTTTTGTTTGTTTGTTTGTTTGTTTGTTTGTTTTTGACAAACAAAGGCCAAAAAGATTAAAATATTACTGGATGGAAACCAATTTTACAAACTTGCTGAGACTGACCCAAAGCAGATCTCCACCAAGATAGCTTAAAGAGAATCCGGCCACCAGTTTCAGTGAAGTCAAAAATGTTAATTGTGCATGACAGATGCTGGACAAGCAACCATCAGAAAGGCTCAGCTGACCCACAGGTTAGCTGAGCTAAAAAAGAAAGTCTCCCCTGCAGTAAATTGGGGAAGACAAAATTTAAGATGGCTAGGTCACTGTGGCTGGAGGTACTCACTATGCTGTAACTACACAATCCTCCAGTCGTGAAGCCATAGCAGGGTGAGAAAATTCCTATGTCCTGTTGTCAAGGACAAGTAAATTTTATGCAGGACAAGCAAAAATTCAGTAAAATAACATGAAACAATAAGAGCATTTGTCCTTGGACGACATGTACATGCACAATGGAATTTTCTCACCCTGCATGGTAACTAAATGCTTATGTATGAACAAATGGTAACACCCTCTTCATACAGTTTTAAATCTGCCAGTTCATGAATGTCACAACTATGTTAAAATAAGGGTAAATATCTAACCTTTGTGTGTTCATAAGGGAACTGTTCCTCAGGGTGCCAGCACAAAATGGTACTCTTGTCAGCTGATAGAACCACTGTGGGATTCCTGTCATAAATGTGTATTTTGTTATTAAAATGCACAAATTAAAATTACAGGGACTGCCATGAGCATTTGAAAATTAGAAAAATGCATTTGAATAAGTTCTTATGAATCTGCCATGTCTGAAACAAAAATGCATGAAACTTAAACAAGCTAAACATCAACAACAAAAGTTGACTCTATTACAGTATTATAATGATAAATAATTTGCATCATTTATCCCTCTGTTGACTAGTTGCTTATATCATTCTTTGCAGAAAAAAAGTCTGCTGCAGAAATTATGCCCTGGGTTGCCTGTGGTAACAATGGCAACCAGTTGTAGGCTGGTACATGTACAATGACATTACGCCCTTCAGGGTAAAATCATAGTCTTGACTGCTACAGATACCCGCTGCATATATTTTACCACCCTCATGGAGATTTGCCCGCCTCATATTTATGTTTTTCTGCCTGCCTGATAAGCAGACTTAGAGACCATTGACTCTTTGACTTGGGCACTACAACTTCCATGTGCAGTGGTACCTGCTATAAAGACCACTTCCAGTGAAAGACTGAAAGTCGTCCCTGAGATCACTTTTTGAGGACACCTAACTTAATACTTTTCTCTGTGCATGCCTTCTTTTTGTTGACAGTATGAGCAGTCTTAAATATGACAAGCACAGGAGAAGCTAAACTTTCAGGTTAAAAGTTATATCATCTTGTCCTTGACACTTTTTTCATTTCATCTGCTGAGGCAAAGACAATAAGCTTGATTGACAATATCATTAAAACGAGAGGATTGTGACAGTCAGGACTGTGCTCAGTTGACCTTACATGCACAAATCAAAGTGGTCCTATGAACTTCAGAATGATATCAAGGTCACCTTCGTTTAAGACCATCATCAGTTTTGGTAATATGAACATATCCCCTTACCAATTTTTACTGAATTTTGCTAATTTGTACATGACAGCACCACCACCTCGTAAACAAATTTGGTGGTGATAAAGTGCAAGTAAATTTACAGCAAGTCTGAAAAGAATCCAACTTGTGCTTTGGGAGAAGTCAAGAAAAGTGAAAACACACAAAACTTCTTAAAAAAAGTGAAAAATAATCACAATGCCACCTGCTGAACAAACAAGGTCTACAAGTCCAAGAAGTGTCCCCATGCAATTTCAAAGCAATTGACTCAGCTGTTTTGAAGCAGATTTTGCCAAATGCACAAAAAAATATGAAAATTCCAAAAATCACTGGAGCACGATCATTTGAACAAATTAATTGGTAAAGACACACCAAAGGAACAACCCCACCAAATAAGAAGTGAATGTGGCGGACAGTTTTGCAGACAACATAAAAAATGTGACTTACCATTACAATCCCCATAGACTTGCATTGTGATCAATGGGAATGTGTGCTTTTATAATCATTGTAAGGTCCTTGCATTAATTGGCAAGTATCCAAATTGAAAAAAAAATCATTAAAATCAGAGATGTGGACTATCGCCACCTACTGACAAAATTAGTTTGACCCTTCCACAAGCCACATTTCCACTCAGACGACAGAGGACTGACCAACCTATAAGCTCAGCTGACTAACAAGTCAGCTGACCTAAAAGTTAACATGATGAATCAAAGTCTACAATTTTGTGGTTCATGGAAACTGGTTATCAAATCAAGACTGATGTTAAATTTCACACAAAGAATAAATAATTTACCTGAATTTGTTGTCTGGTGAATTAGATGAACAGGATCTTGCAGACAGTAAGCCCCTCAACTGGCTCTTTCCTGGTAAAAAGTTACCAATTCATTAATGTGCTTCTTATTGAAAATATCAATTAAAACTACGGGTTAAAGGCTCCGAAACATGTTGAGTAGTTACCCGCTGAAGACCCTTTAATTTATTTGGGCTGATACAGCCTATGTCAAAATTTTACAGAGGAACGTGTGCAATATAGACAATAGTTATTCCATATGTATACAGGTTAGACAGGGACAGGTTAGCTTATGGAGAGTAAAGAGTTCGAACTGCGGAATAGGATATTGACTACTAGGAAGTGGTTCTGGGCAAAAAGACACAAATACAATTAAGTACATTGTTTACATTCAACGCTTATTTACAATATACTGGTTTAATCAGATTAACAAACTTACTATTTTGATAGTCCAACAAACTGTAGAGAGTTTAGTAGCATTGGACTCCTTTATGACTGGTATAAAGGGGTTCAGCCCATCAAGTTTTATACACTGTAAGTGCTGTCTTTTACATAATGAAATAAAATTCTGTATATTTGCCTTTTTCCCCAAATCCTCCCATTTAGAGAATTTCTCCCACCTTAGCGACTTACGCAAGGGAAAATGCACCAGAAAACACAATTTCAACCTCATTTTTGCAAAAGTTACTTCAATAAGAAGTCCCTCCCCCCCCCCCAAAAAAAAAACTAGAGCACTGTGTGAACAGCCCCTGCTCAGCTGATCTGAGCTTGTCCCACAAAATCAAGGTTGCAACTGAATTGACCTGTGTTGAGCTGCAGCTGAGTGCACATGACATTTAGTAGGATTTCTAAGATGGACGATTGAGCCTCCTAAAAGCTCAGCCTGACTAGCAAGTCAGCTGAGCTAAAAATTGCAGCACCACCTAGTGAACAAATTAAAAACTAGGAGTCCCTTGGAATGTTCCTGCGTGATATCAAAGCAGTTCGCTGAGAGGTTTTAGAAAAGAAATTTTTTAAGATTTGCCAAAACTAAAGAACAAAAAAAAAAAATTAATAAAAATCCAAAAATCACTGAAGCATGATCATTTGAATCAACTTGGTACAGACCCACCCAAGGTACACTGTCACCAAGTTTGGAGTGAATCTGGGTGATGATTTCAGAGAAGTTGAAAATATGAATTAGCATTAGAATGCCCATTGACTCACACAGTAATTGATAGGAAAGGTGCATTTACCAATAAGTACCCAAACTGAAAAAAACAAAAAAAAAAAAAAAAAAAAAAAAAAAAAAAGGAATCGACAGCAGTGCCACCTATGGTACACCTTTACTTGACCCTTTCACAAGGAACATATCCACCAAGTTTCAGCTTAATCTCAGAGATGGTTCTGGAGGACTGGAAAATAGCAAAAACATGCATAACAAAAAATATTTAACAAGAGGACCATGATGGTCCTGTGCTCAGCTGATAATGATTATAATATGATCTGTGACGTTGGAAATATCAAGGTCATGCATATACTGTCCAACTTTGACCTTCCATGATCATGTATATTACCAGTCCTAGCTCAAATAAATTTGAAGCTATCAAGTGAACAAATCTGTAAAAATAACTCTGTGACCTTTGTAATGAGGTCAATGTTACTCATAAACCAACTTGCTCTGGCCGACAGAATGGATCACCACTGACTTCAATATCATAGTCCTATATCATATAGTTCTCAAGTTATCAAGTGAACCACTTGGCTAAAAGTCCAATGGATCCACAATGAATATATCCACAAGTTATAGCTTAACCTGAGAGACGGTTCTGGAAAAGTTGAAAATAGCAAAAACACACTAAAAATTATAAAACAAGAGGGCTGTGTGAACAACCCATGCTGAGCTGACCTAGAGATTCATCATACTTGTGGTTCTGTGAACTTGGGATAGGAGAAAATAGGTAGACACCTATCAAAGGTACATCCCTGCCAAGTTTGACACAAATCTGGCAAAAATTATTGAAGTTATAACCATTACATGAAATTGCCATGTTAAAATTTCCTATTAAAACATATTTAAAGATTTTTTTAAAAAATCATAAAAAATCCAAAAATCACTGGAACACTACCATTTGAACGAACTCCGTAGAGACCCATCCAAGGTACATTGCCACCAAGTTTGAAGTCAATCTGACAGACAGTTTCTTTGCAGGGGTCTAAAATGTGAAATAGCATTAGAATGCATATCGACTGACATAGTAATCAATATGAAAGGTGCATTTACAGATAAGTACCCAAATTGAACAAAAATCATTAAAAATCAGAAGTTTTGGAGAAGAAGATTGTTTAAAATTTGCCCCAAAAAGAACAAAAAATTTCATAAAAATCCAATAACCACTGGTTTGGGACCATTTGAACAAACTTGGACCCACCCGAGATACATCCCTACCACGTTTCAAGTGAATCTGGATGATAGTTTTGGAGAAGAGGTCGGAAGTGTGAATTGTGGAGGGACGGTTGATGGACTAAGCACCATACTATAAGCTCAGCTGACTGACAAGTCAGCTGAGCTAAAAAAAGGAAAAAAATGCACTAATTGCCCAACCCATGCGAAGGATAGCTGTTGAGCTGGGGCATGTGATCTTGATAGGTCTCATCTATAATTCTCAGAATATTTTTTTCATTACTGCTGGGCAGTCAAGTTAAGGGGAATGGATTAAAGCAATGCCTCTGTACTTGTTCCTAAAGTTTGATATCTTAGTCTTGCTAATGGCTCCAGACATTAGCCCCATACTCCTAAACTGGTGTATTTCCAGTCTTGGAGAGCACTTGAATCTTATTATCTAAGTTACGAAATAGTCACAGCCATTGTGCACCAATTCTTGGCCTCTTGTTTGTATGAAGAGCAAACCTTCCCATATGTGGTAGATTTTGTAACTTGTATCCCAGATGTGAGGTCCTGGTCAACATAACATACACCATGACATACATGGTCAGAAATGACTACATAAAAACAGTTCTACATATATGTACGTACGTGTGTATATATATATATATATATATATATATATATATATATATATATATATATATATATATATATATATATATACAGCAGGTGACCTGTTTGCATATAGCAGGTCCCACTGCACACGCACGCACACACACACACACACACACACACATATACACACACACTTGATTGACTTGTATGTCTTCTCCCAGAAGAAATACAATTTCCTTGGTTTGTTGTCCGGGTCTACAGAACCATTCGTATTTTCTTTCCTTAACAACTATAATAAACATGAAGATGTTATTTTGTAACAGCCTGACTACACTGGTAACATGGTTAACTGATAATAGTTTACACTTCTTGGTCAAGTTTGTTCTCCCTGAGCATAAAAGCATGAAAGATAAACAGGCCTAAATAATAAATTACATGATCCTCACTTTGTGTATTCATAAGTAAGTTGAATTTCAGTCTTGTGGGATTTTCCCAATAAAACTTGGATATCCATTTATGTCTTAACTCAACATACGTAGAGCAGATTAACATGCCGGCTCTCACTTAAAGTGCATGTAACATATTGGTACAAAAATTGCCATTGTGTCTCTGTTTCAGTATACAAGCCCATCGATGTATACATTTTTAGTTTTGTTAATATGTGTAGTTTCTTTGCATGTAACAATAAATATTCCAGGACTAATTTGCAAATATGTGAGGGGCATTTATTCAAGGGGTCAGATTTACACTTTGAGAAAGGATCACAACAAAACTTTTGGCATAAAAAGCTTGAAATCAACAGTCATGGAAAGACAATAGTATAACTTAGGTAGCCATTTTATGTATTCCATTACAAGGAATGGTTTTTGTGTTTTCAAATTTTTAAGCGTCTGCAATTATCAATGATAGCTCTTTCCATTTTGGAGCTCAAAAAGTAGTATTTAAAATTGGAATATTGCCAAACAAAAAATGGCTACCTCTTGTCTTTACATAGCCATTAATTTCACAAAGATTCATCCATCCAGTTTTGAGTGAGGCTTCCTCAAAACTACCAAGTCTTGTAAATATTTGTTTCTGAGATATTCACTGCCAAAGATAACCAAGGAGATTTGCTGACTTGAATTGCTTACAAATGACATCTGCTCAGGCCATTAAGAAGAATGGCTAAATGTTAATCCCTTAAACTCTGTCCTAACTTTGACCTACACACTTACAAACAATATAGCGGTTCTAATCAGTCACCCATTAAATAGTCTGCTCACCTGTAAAAACACATCCAGTGAGGCTTTGACTGTCTATGGTTATCTAAACATCACCATTTGTGGCCACATCCAACAGCCAATTAAATGACTGACTCCATAAAGCTTGTATTGACAGAGGGACACTTCTTCATCTTGTTTTGCATAGAAGTAAACACGTTACAGTGAAGCTATTTGGCGTGGATCAAGATTAGCACTTCATCAAGATCCCAAAAGTAAAAAAAGCTCAGTTAAATTTCACTCACTGGTTTGAAGGTCTCAGGTAAGCCCTGGCACCTTAAGACCATATGGAACTCAAGAGTTCATTATATATATATATATATATATATATATATATATATATCTAATGAAATAGCCTGCTTATCAACAAAAAGAAAGATGTCATGTAACATTCAACTGTGACAAGCAATGCTCTGGAACATGTATAAAGCTGGGTTGATCTGGACCCAGATTGGAAATTGATAAGGTTCAATCTAGAGATTTTCCAAATGTTTGATTAAATTAGTAATGTCCTGCAGCATAAACATAAACATGCATATATATATAAGGCATGACCACATCTGGGAAATATGTATGTTTCAAAACATACTTACTTTGTGTGTGTGTGTGTGTGTGTGTGTGTGTGGGGAGGGGGGTTATAAGGCATGACCACAACTGGGAAATATGTATGTTTCAAAACATACTTACTTTGAGTGTGTGTGTGAGTGTGGGGGGGGGGGGGGGGCTTTATTGGGAAGGTTTCCAGTCTTCACCTGACAGGACTTTTTTTTTTATTTTGATAGGAAGCTGTCAAAATTCAGAAATGCAAGCATGATGCAAAGGAAATACTTCAGGGTACCCAACTGTAATAGGTCCATCAATGGGGTAATACTGTCACTTTTTTACTTTTAAATGTAACTCGAAAACTTTACAATTTGAACCAGTCAAGCAAATGATATATGGAAAGCTTGGTGCCCTCAGCAGCAGACCTACTTACAGAAAACACATTTTGGCCTGTCTTAAGAAGTTATTAGTTGATTTGCCTGATTTTAACTTTGTTGTATTTAGTTCAACTCAAGACCCAAATATGCAAATTTACATAGGACTTTTCAATGACAAAGGTCAGTCATTTGGCTACTAGACGATTTTGATTGTTTCATTCAGCCATAGCTTGGTCACTTATCATTTGATCTTAGTTATGTTGGGCTCAAAATGTAGGCATTGTAGTGATGCACATTTTCATTCTCTACATTTGACCTCTAATGGTCAAGGATATGAGGTCCTAATTTAACCTTTACTTTGGGCCTTAACTCAGTCAATTTCCCTTGGGTTTTAATCACGTCACGTTCCAAATAGAGGTCAAAAGTCAAAGATGTCGGACCACCTGAAAATTTCTATGTGGCCCAAATGCAAAAAGATAGGAGCACCAAGGTGGGAATAGAGGTGGGGAGGGGGGAGCTTCTAAGCGATCGCTTGCGATTGGAGATACCAATTTTATTTTAATAAAATAGAATGACCCTTGGTCTGAGTGGGTTGGGCCTGAGCTAGTTCTACCAAGGAATTGCTAGATCTATAACAGTCCCCTGGTTCTACAGTTCTCAGTGGACTCTGTTCAAAAACAATGAAAACGTGATGCCATTTGGGTAGTATTTTGACGGTCTCACCCTGGTCCCTGCCGCTGGGGGACAGGGTCGGGAGTCCAGTCGGGTGGATTCACCATGGCATAAAGCTCTACATTATGGCTACAACCTCAATCGCAAAATATTAAACAAAAAACTTTACCCTAAAGTCTTACCAGGAACATAACCTGCTATGATTGATCTGCTTATTGAATTCCTAGCAGCATAAATGCACTGCCGGCATAGAATCACAATTCCACCAAACGTCGCCATGCTTGGAGCGCATACCGAACATGGGTCGTTACGCTACTGTCGTTATTCAAATGATAAAAATCCATTTATAATATTTTCACAAATATTGCAACTTTATAAGAGCAGGAAATGACTCTATATCCTACCTTGTGTTTATAGACCAAATAATTGCCAAAGCTTACCAAAAAGTATTGTAAATTATTTGCGACCTATTTGTAATCTATGATGCCACCTGGTGAATCGATATCATACTAAGATTTCTTCAAAAGATCAAGGTGCATCACTGCATGACACAAGAATACAAACTTCGTCATTGCTGAGCTCACAAGACAAGAAACGTAAAATATTAGGTTTGCAGTCATGATTGAGGTAAGACATAAATGGTGAAATTAATGTAACAAGTTGATAATTTTGCTATCCAGACCTAATCATTGGACCAAGTCATGTTGGCACTACTGGTACTCCAGTTTGGAGCCCTAGGCCATTAATACATTATACTGACAATGACATCAATTCTTTAGAAAAGGCCCAAAGAAGGTGCTTTAAACTTTGTGGTAAAGAACCTAACCTAGAGTCCCTTGAGGCCAGACTTGATCAGGGCAACTTGAAGGAAACTTACGAATTACTACATGGTTTTCACAAGTCAATCCTTTTCAGACAGGCTACTCAGACCAAGGCTCATTCTATGAAATTGCAAAAACTGTTTTCAGACTCAGAACCCAGAAGAAACTTCTTTTCCCTGAGAACGAGTGACCCCTGGAATTATTTGCCCAAGGAGGTGGTCTCAGCTGTTTCTTTGACAAGTTTTAAAAAGATAACGAGAGTCCTGCCGAAGGACTAAGGGGCCTCATCAACCAATTAATCAAATCAATCAATACTCCATCCAGGGTTTAAATAATTACTTCTCTGACAGCTTACAGAAAATTGACCCGAGTTCGGAATGTATGCCTCCAGGTTACAGTATGTCCCTGATTGTCTTTTATTATATCTGTGAGCTGATGATGTTTTAGTGAACCAAGTATTGAAGACAGTATGAAACATGTCCCTGCTACATTTGTACATTAAAATACCCTTTACATATTTTGCTTTAAGTAACCATGCAATTGTTCGAACTGTATGGTATCGGTGGCGTCCCCTCCGAGTCCGACTGATCCGATTTGTCAGACCATCATTTGGAAAACAAAACAACAAAAATATTGGAACATTCCAATTCTTGTCACAAATTTGTTATCATGCACGTATACATGCATGAAAAACATGTAACTGTAAAATATTTTTAATTTCACCTCAGGATCTTCAATTAGGGTATAAAGAGACATACATGACAGCTCATACTGCCTGGTGAGAAGCCATGTTATGTTTAATATAGTACAAAATGGATATAACCCAGAAGAAGGAGGCAAAGCCATCTGATTGCCAAGTTCATTTGCACCTCGCCAGGCCACTTTTGCTGCCTGTCTCCTTCATGCCTTGCAGACATGCACAGAGCACAGGCCATGACATACATGTGTGTCGGCTTGTGTCATGTAGGATGAATTGAATTCCGCTTGGTGCCAGCACTGGCCCTTTGCGACATGTTTCAATTGGACTTAAATGCCATGCAAGAAAAGTCGATAGAGATTTTACCATATCTGCAAAAAACAAGACAGTACAATATTCTTACATTGCATTTTTATTATGTTTGATGTGTTTTCTATGATTCTATTGCATTGATTAACTATTGCTCTGAATTAATGTATTAATTATTATGTATGACAAAATAGATCAGAATTGACCTTGATGGTTGTCAATAAAATTACTTACTTACTTACTTACTTTATTGAAATGGAAGCAACGGATCAATTTTTGATGTAATTAATGTTTGATGGGGGAAAAACTATTTACATTTTGAGCTGCTGTAAAAAAGTCATGTTCCCAATTCAGTTCAATTCAATTCTATTAATTTATTTGACCAACATAGTACAGTATAGTATAATTCATAATAGGTATCTTGTATCAATACAAATTAACAACCAATCTGATAATTTCTTTCTTTAAAAACATTGATTTGGTCAGGAGACTCACATTAAGATTGTTTAACAAGCACTAACATATGAGCCACCCAAATTAAATTAGTTTAATTATTAGAAATTACCATGATGACAACACACAAATATATAGATATCTATAAGACACAGATACATGTACCTTTGCTGTACATGACTGATAATAATAGGGTAATTAAATATTTGAATAGACATATGTAGCTTACAACATTTAGGCATTGCATATATAACAGTTAGAGATATAAAAAATAGACTCATATTTTTGTATAAAATATTGTTTGATATGAATTTTAAAACTTGAATGACTGTGTGTGTACTTTAGTTTTCACTATGTCTGGTATTTCATTGATAGTCTGTACAATCTGGTGTCAAACACATTTTAAGCAAATCTATTTTCAGCTCTTACCCTGAAAATTTCTTTCTTTTGTGTATCATGTTGATGTATATCAGTTATTTTCATGATGGGCATGCTCAAGAAATATCTAGCTAACTCATTTTTACAATATTTGAAAGAAAATTTTAAGAGTTGTCCTTTATATATGTCTTCGACTTTTAATAATTCTCTTTTTTAAAAATAGGTTCTGTATATGCATTATATTTACAATTCGTACTGCCCTTTTTGTGCATTGAAAACTCTGTCAATTTTATGGCCCGAAGCAAGGAGACAATAGTTAATTCTAGAAAGTACTAATGCAGTATAAATTGTTTGAAGAATGTCTTTAAATCTTTTAATCTGTCATTACACCAACTGTCTGAGACATTTTAGAAGCTACAATTTCTTGATGTTGGTTCCAGTTCAGATGTTTGTCAATAATAAGGCCCAGCAAGTTAAAACTCTCAACACATTCAATATTACTGTTATCTATTTTAATGGAGGGTATTGTAACTACTTTTTGAGGATTTTTTGAAACACTGCTCATAATAATCTGTTTTTGCTTTAAGTATGGTATTTTTTAATATTTTGTTAAAAGTGTTCAGATTTACTTTACGTGCTTCATATTCAAGTATGTTCAGGGGAGTCCTTTTTAGAGCTTTGTACAAATCACCCCTCTTTTTCTATTGATCTAATTATTTTTTGATTAATCCACTGAGATTTTTTTGTGTTGTTGCATTTTGCATGCTCAATTTCAAAATTTTCCTGGGGGGGTGGGGGTGGGTGCGTGGGCATGGCCCCCAGACCACCCTAGAGGGGCTTTGCAGCCTTTGGCCGGTGGCAGATCTATGGTGATGCCACTGAGTATTTTCAGTTAGCTAAACAGTGGAGCAGTTTGTGTATTTGGTGCAATAAAAGTTATTGTTCTCACAATTATTTTCTGTAATATTTCAAGCCTTTTCAAATGTGTGGCATATGTAGAGGCCCATATGTAATACATTGCAGTATGTTAAGTATTGATACACAAAAACGTAATGCAAATTTGCCAGGGGATATTTTGGTAGATATCTTGAAAATTTTACATGTATTCCAATAACCTTTGACAACTTTATAGGTGCAATATAATGGTTATTTCCAGGTCAGTTTATTGTCAATCATAATGCCGAAAAAATTAGTATTCGATACTGTATCTGTGTTTTGACCATTCAGTTTAATAGCTCCTCTGTAGATTTTTCCTGTTCCTTTGATGAAACAATAGTAAATTAGTTTTCTTATAGTTTAATGACAATCTATTAACTTTAAACCAAGTTGCTGCCTTTTTCACATCTGCATTTACAATAGCATAGAGCACATCAACATTTTTGTGGGAAACCGTAATATTTGTATCGTCAGCAAATAAAGTGCAGTGAATGTTTTCTGAAAGATTTGGCAAATCATTAAAGTGGACTGATACTTGAGCTCTGAGGCACACCACATTTCATTTCAAGCTTGCCCAATGTGGTCTTACCTCACTGGGTAATTTGTTGTCTTCATGCAAAGTAGCTTTGAAACTACTTGAGTAATATGCCATGTACCCCATAAAACCTTATTATTTTACGCAGTACTTCATGGCTTGTAGTATCAAATGCTTTAGGTAAGTAAGATATACCGATTGAAAACTGCCTTTTTCAAGTGATGATATCAGATGATCTAAGAATTGTGCAATTAATGTTTTCTGAAAGATTCAGTAAATCATTTAAGTGGACTGAGAATTGAGCTCTCAGGCACATCACATTTGATTTCAAGCTTATTTGATATGGTCTTACCCAACTGCACATTTTGTTGTCTTCCTGTTCAGTGGCTTTGAAACCATTTGAGCAATATGCCACATTTCGTACAAAATTAATATTTTTCAAGCAATACTTCATGGCATACAGTATCAGATGTTTTAGGTAAGTCTAAGAATATAGTGATAGAAAGACTGCCTTTTTCAAGTGATGACATCAGATGATCTAAGAATTGTGCTGGTACTGTTTCAGTTGCATGATGCTTTTGAAACTCAAATTGTAATTCAATTTCACAACCTTCTTAGATTGGTGGATATTGGCTGGTTACAAATGTAGGGGCTGTTAACCGACTGGCACACGTAATTCCAATTTCCACAAAGTTTAGGCTGTGTTTGTCTATGTGCTAAAAATATAGGCTGTCCACAGACTGCTAACATTTGGACTAAAAATTGAAGAAAACTGGTAGGTATGAGGCTAAGCTGCATTCATCATCATGCTCAGTAAAGTTTGAAAGAATTTGTTGCAGGGTAAGTCAGCGGGTGAGTAGGGCTGTCATATTCTGATTCAAGTTGCAATAAATTAGTCATCTCTGTTGTTAATGATCCTGTAGAGTTGTGTATCATTGACAAATAATGTTGCTGTAGACTGTGCCAGGGAAGTTATGCAGTCGACTGTACCAGGGAAGGTATACAGTAGATTGTGTCAGGGAAGGTATGCTGTAGACTGTGTCATGGAAGGTATGCAGTAGACTGTGCCAAGGAAGGTATGTAGTAGACTGTGCCAGGGAAGGTATGTAGTAGACTGTGCCAAGGAAGGTATGCAGTAGACTGCCAAGGAAGGTATGCAGTAGACTGTGCCAGGGAAGGTATGCAATGGACTGTGTCAGGAAAGGTATGCAATAGATTGTGCCAGGGAAGGTATGCAGTAGACTGTGCAAGGGAAGGTATACAGTAGACTATGCCAGGGAAGGTACAGGTATGAAGTAGACTGTGCCAGGGAAGGTACAGGTACATGTATTCAATAGACTGCACCAGGGAAGGTATGCAGTAGACTGTGCCACGGAAGGTATGCAGTAGACTGTACCAGGGAAGGTATGCAGTAGACTGTACCAGGGAAGGTATGCAGTAGACTGTGCCACGGAAGGTATGCAGTAGACTGTACCAGGGAAGGTATGCAGTAGACTGTACCAGGGAAGGTATGCAGTAGACTGTGCCACGGAAGGTATGCAGTAGACTGTGCCAAGGAAGGTATGCAGTAGACTGTACCAGGGAAGGTATGCAGTAGACTGTGCCACGGAAGGTATGCAGTAGACTGTGCCAAGGAAGGTATGCAGTAGACTGTGTCCAGGAAGGTATGCAATAGACTGCGCCAGGGAAGGCATGCAATAGACTGTGCCAGAGAAGGTACAGGTATGTAGTAGACTGTGCCAGGGAAGGTATGCAGTAGACTGCTGCAGGGAAGGTATGCAATAGACTGTGCCATGGAAGGTATGCAGTAGACTTTCGCTAGGGAAGGTATGCAGTAGACTGTGCCCAGGAAGGTATGCAATAGACTGCGCCAGGGAAGGCATGCAATAGACTGTGCCAGAGAAGGTACAGGTATGTAGTAGACTGCCAGGGAAGGTATGCAGTAGACTGCTGCAGGGATGGTATGCAATAGACTGTGCCATGGAAGGTATGCAGTAGACTTTCGCTAGGGAAGGTATGCAGTCGACTGTGCCAGAGAAGGTATGTTGTTTGTAACAGATTAGAAACAGCAGCCCGATAATAGAGCCTTGGGTGGTACTACTAGACATGTTGCTAAGATGAAAGGCCATACCTAAGAATGATTCTTCGTCTATGATCATTGAGGAAACTAGTAAACTGATACAAAACTTTGCCACATATGCCAACCTATTTTAATTTTTGTTCTAATGTGTTGTGGGGGACAATGTCAAATGCTTTGGCAAAATCCAGGTGTATAATATCAGTCTCCACTGTCATCAAAGTTTGCTGACCAATCATACATGCATTCCAGTAATTGGGTTTTGCATGAGCCTCTACCAAGAAATCCAAGTTGGTCGCAGTGAATAGTTTTGTTGGGCTCCAAAAGTTTGGATTCTTTGCTCCGAAATTTTGATTACCTGACCAGTAGGAGCCACCAGACAATTTTTAGAGAGGTATGAGAAGCATGCTGCTTATTATCAGAAATGAATTGACCATCATCATGACACAGTGTATCAATGGTGGCATTTGTTCTAGTCTAACTACTTTTAACCCTTAAAGTGCTAATGACAGCTATAGTTTTCTCATTACCATTAAACATATAGTAGTTGAAAGATTCAAATTCCTCATGAGATACTTTCACTCAAATACCAGCAAGCCTTGTCTAAAGCAAAAGGTAGTCTTAGTCAACATCTTTCCTTGGGACACTTTGTCCATTGTGAACAAAGTGTCCCGAGGAAAGCTGTTACCTCAATCTTAAATCAGTGCTCTAAGGGTTAAAAGGGGCCACAACATTCGTGTTTTGCAGCTTTCCTTTGTTTCACAGCAAACATTTTGGAACGTTCTGGTGTACTGAATGCATCCCAAATGTAACCAAATCATGTGCTCACTGATAGAGAAGGGTTGGTCAACCCGGCAGTCAGTTACTGAATACAGCTGGCCGCTGGCTGCATGATGATCACCTTTTACATCACGTAACTGGCAGCTGGCTGGCAACACCATACCAAGGGATTGTAAAGGCCGCATAAAGCTGTCTACACGCTGACACCAAAAACTTGGTACCATACAGGAGACAACAGGCTCACTACATGTCCATATCACCATGTGTAATATACATACATATCAAAAGAACTTTGTTTCATCAAAAATACATATACACAAAGCAATATACATGTATATGAAACAATTGAACCATGAAATTTGACTCTGTAATATTTTACATCACCCTCACAGTCATATACATTGGTACCTCTCTTGAGAGACCCCTCTAATGAGAGACCGCATATCTTTTTAAGACCGCTCTCTCAGAACACTGTGCTATCTTTTCCATGTTGTTGTACCTCTAATAAAAGACCACCTGTTTTGAGAGACTGCATTTTGACTAGCTGTAGGGGCGGTCTCTCAAAAGAGGTACCACTGTAATACAGATCTCTAACATCATCCCCACACCCTCATGGAACCCATCATTGAACTTATGGATAAGGACCTAGCAATGACTTGAGCCCTGCACCCGGTCATGTCATGTCCAGTAGTTGCACTCAGTCCTGTCCAGAGTCGCACCTGGTCAGGTCCAGTAGTTGCACCCTGTCAGGTCCAGTAGTTGCACCAGTTCAGGTCTAGTAGCTACACCCAGTCAGGTCCAGTAGTTGCACCGGGTCACGTCTGGTAGCTGCAGGCGGTCATGTCCAGTAGTTGCACCCAGTCAGGTCTAGTAGTTGCACCCAGTCACGTCCAATACTTGCACCTGGTCATGTCCAGTAGTTGCACCCGGTCACGTCCAATAGTTGCACCCGGTCATGTCCAGTGGTTGCACCCAGTCATGCCCAGTAGTTGCACCTGCTCACATCCAATACTTGCAGGCAGTCACGTCCAGTAGTTACATCCAGTCATGTCCAATAGTTGCACCTGGTCAGGGCCAGTGGTTGCACGTAGTCATGTCCAGTAGTTGTACCTGTCGTTTCCAGCAGTTGCATTCTCTTTACAAACTGTTAATTGACCAGGCCTACAGATCTAATCACAAGGACTACAAGGGTGTATCAATATCCCATATTTTCAATGTGATTGTACAAGGGAAGATGAAAGCATCAAAGGGATGAGTTTATGGACTTACATACATACACACACACAGACAGACAGGCTGGCACTCTTCTATCTCATTGTTCACTTGGTGCCCAAAGCCAGCCATGTGTTGCAAGCCGATACTAGCCTTATATTGATACCAGCTTGATGACATTTGCTTCCCAGCCTCTCTAATGGCTGTCAATAGTCTTTCAAGTGAACAGGCTGGCAATATTTAACAATTTTGGTAAGGTTGACATTTATATTGCATGGTGTAATGATGATAAATTTAAATATTTTCTTCATGTACCAGTTCACTTGTTAACCCTTTTCTGCTCAAATTGCCCAATCGTCCCTGCATGCACATTTCACATACATTGTACCAGATCACTAGTTTGTGAATTAAGCCTCTGGCTTATGTCAAAAACTGACCATAAATAAAGTTTTGTATTGTTTAAAATTATCTGGGACACTGTGTAATTTGTTAGTGTCTTTGTTGTAATTCTAGCAACTGCAATGTTTAGATTATTCATTTTGTGCACAGTTGCTGATAGGTGTCAGTATGTTGATGCTTGAAGGCATGCTAAACACATATCTTGTTTAATGACATGATTATACTCATTCATTTTGCTAAATTATTGTATTGTCATGAGTGCACCTTGTATCTGGACTGTAATTAGTACAGTGGTACCTGCTATTTAAGACCACCCTTAAAGCCAGACAAAAATGGTCACATATGACAGGTGGCCTTACACTGCAGGTAAGCTAGCAAGAAATTTAAGGCCAGTGTGTTGAAAGGGTGGTTTAAAAAACTAGTGTGGTCTTTCATGAGAGGTTGTCTTTAGAGCAGGTACCACTGTAGTACATATATCAGCAATTGTGTGCTCACATATACTCATAACATGCATTTTAATCTATAAGGCTGTGCTGATACCATCCATGAAAAAGTTTGCAGGCTATATTGCATCTGTAGAGTTTATTTCTACAAGTGGTGCTCTCGTGCTCTCTCTCTCTCTCTCTCTCTCTCTCTCTCTCTCTCTCTCTCTCTCTCTCTCTCTCTCTCTCTCTCTCTCTCTCTCTCTCTCTCATCTCTCTCTCTCTCTCTCGTCTCTCTCTCTCTCTCTCTCTCTCTCTCTCTCTCTCTCTCTCTCTCTCTCTCTCTCTCTCTCTCTCTCTCTCTCCTCCTCTCACTCTCTCTCATGACCTATATCATTGCATTTTTTTAAGTGTCATATTTCATTAATTTTTTTGATGCCAAAGCCAGTTTTGGAGAAGCGCCAAGAACAAAAAAAAAAAAAGAAAGAAAATCAAAAGAAAAAGAAAATCTTTTTTTTTTCCTTAACTTAAAAAAGTGAACTGATTCAAGTTATGTTGAGACATAGGGATAGCTGGACTCCAGCTGCACAAAAAAACATACCTATAACTTCCCTGTCAGATTTGAAAACCGAGATGATATGGCCATTTGAAATTTAAATGCCCCCCCCCCCCACACACACACACACCTCCATGGCAGCCTCCAGACTCACTAAAGTTACTGATGTGGCCGCTCATCATCTGGCCCAACAGAATATTAACACCCAGTCACTGCTGCTATTGAGGCAAGTCCCCCCCAAACTAATTTTCTGTATGCAAAACACCAGAGACTGCTGGGGCTTGCCAGTTGTCAGTCTGGCAGGATTGTACTTCTGCACTGAAGGTTTGCACTGCATACATGATTTGTGACTTTGATCTACATTTTAAAGGTCATGATCTTATCAGTTTTTTAAGTTGTCAATATTTAAAAGATTATCACTCTGACTTGCCAATGACCTGTGGAACAATATTGGATGATATTTGTATGCCGTCAAATATGTTTTTATCTTGTGTAATCAATTTTTGACCTAATTGACCTAATTTTATAGGTAACATGGCCTACTTACAAAAAAAAAAAACAGCTGACAAGTCAGCAGACGTTACAGTGTGGTCAGCATGTTTGGTGAGAGAATGGATGTAGAGGGTGCATTCCATAACAGAGGATTGGTTTGCTCAAAGAGCATGTCAGCTTATAGAATAGATCTAGAGGGTGTAGTCCATAACAGAGGATTGGTTTGCTCAAAGAGCATGTCAGCTTGTAGAATAGATCTAGAGGGTGTAGTCCATAACAGAGGATTTGTTTGCTCAAAGAGCATGTCAGCTTACAGAATAGATCTAGAGGGTGTAGTCCATAAGTTCAGAGGATTCTGTCAACCAGCAAAATGGCATCTGATACTTTCCTAATTGGTGTTTTGCAATTGGAACAAACATGAATAATGTGCATGTGATTTGGTATTTATTCAAACAAATATGTATATCTACAATTGTGTGTCTAGGTTTACTTCATTTGGTACACATACATGTATACGCCATTAGCTCATAAGGTGCCACACCTGGATAATAGGGACACCTTGGTAGCAAGAAGTTTTTCTCAGAACCAATGGTGTCCCTAAAAGACTGGTTTATAAGACCAGTTTCGCTGTAATTATATGTGTATGCTAGGCTTGTTGTAGGTTTAGTTCACTACAGATAACAGCAACAATGTATTAATTGAGATTACTCAATCATGCAATCAGGAACATATCACGATAAAGCTTAAAATTACTGAAAATGTTAAGAAAAGGGTCAAAATCAGAAAAAGATGATTATATCTGTATGAGATAACAATTTCCTTTTTACCTGCAAAATATAATGACTTGAGTGTGTGGCACAAAAGGCTTATGTAATCTGGATAAAGCAAATTAGATGCTATTACTGGGGTAACTCTAAAGCTTGTCTAATCAACATCCGGTGAATTAGATGGTATTACTAGTACAAGTGTGTCTTATCAGCATACTGTGAATTAGATGGTATTACTAATATAGCACAAAAGCCTGTCTAAGCAAGCATGAGGTAAATAAAGATGGTACGTATTGACTAGTATATGTATAACTCAAAAACCTATCTTATCAGCATACAGTCAAGTAGAATGGTTGAAATTCAGAAGATCTATGGTATAAATACTATTTTTTTTAGAATGAAACCTCTCTGAAATCATAAAAGCACATTTCCATTCCATTATGACCCCCCCCCCCCCCCCCGGCTGAGTTGTAGCAAACTTATGGAGATAAATAAGGATCAGAACAGAAGCTGTAAACTATTTCGACCTTCAGTAGTCTCATGCATAGAGTCTGATTATCGTTGGAACTGCACAAAGGACTTGGGACTGTGTGAAGTCACTTTGTCACTTGATATTGTTGGAGGGTTTTGTTTGTTGGGCTTTTGCATCAAAGCATGCTCAGTATGGCACACTTCCATATCATGGTCACTATAGATCTCAAAATGTAAATTAGCTCTCCCCCCCCCCCCCCCCCCCGTCTCCTAGAGTACCAAAATGCAGATCTTGGATGTTTTTGTGTTGTTTTGCACTGAACATACATTTGACAATGCCTGCCCTGTATGAAACTAGACCACATCATACTGCAGGAAACACTTTATAATTGCTTGAAGGTACAAAACCTGTTCATTCTGTCTTCAGATTGAAGAAGTGATAGATAATTACCGCAAGTATGCCAGCTTTCCTACTATATCCCGGGCCCACATTGGCAATGCAGACACAGTGGGGCACACTACAGTTCATTCAGTGTGGGACCAGAGGGATTTGGAGAGATCAGAGAAAGTGACGTTCAGCGAGGACTACATAGTGCACCTGAATGAGATCATCTCTACTCCTTGTCGTGAAGTCAAATCTGAGTAAGTGGTTTATTATACAGTACTGGCCACTTTTTAAGACCATCTCTTATCTGAGTAAGTGGTTTAATGTCCGGGGGGGGGGGGGGGCACTCCCTACTTTTTTAGGTGGGGGGTGTGCAGCTCAAGTTTTTCAGAATGACCCTTCATTAAGGCTCCCATGCTACCAAATAATGGATCTTCATTAGGGCTGCCAACACCACCACCTAACAGCAACTTATTCACAGGTGGCCAAGGGCCATAGGAGAATAAACAGTGCGTCAATCACTTTCATAGCATGCGCCCTGTTCACAGGGCTGGAGCGTAAATCATCTGGTCTTGATTAGGGCCCTTTGATTTTATGAGTGACCTGGGTTAGGGGTCTCAGAAAAATTTATGGACCTTCGTTAGGGAAATCTTGGGAAAATTGATACCTTTGTTAGAGAAAGTACTGGCGAAAAGGCACCCTTCAGAGTGGCACATCCCCATTACGCTCGGTATAGGGAGTAGCCCGCCCCCCCCCCCCCCCCCCGGGTTTAATGTACAGTACATGTGGTGCTCATAGTACTGGTATTTCAGACCGTCTCTTCTGTCTACCAAAGGTGTCACGTGGCAAGCGACAGGTCAATTTTACTTTTAAATAAGGTCCATCAAGTTGCTGTGGTGGGTATGAAAAGGTGTATGTGATCCCTCATGTATACCTGCTATTTCGATATGTACAAGAACATACTTATGATAAAATATATTGGGGGCATATAATGCGTTGAGATTTCCCTGCAATAATATGGTATATTGTACTCAAGTGTGCCTGTGTTACGGTCCCTGTCTTGAGAGACCGCCTGCCTTAAAGGCCACTTTTTCAGGGTACTTTGCTTAGTATATTTCTTGTTATTCATACCTCCTATGAAAGACCACCTGTCTTGAGAGACCACAATTTGGTCATCCCCTAGAGGTGGTCTTTCAAGACAGGTTTCATTGTATAATAATATCTTGAGATTTTCTACGGCTTTATACATGATACACAATTTGTGTTGTGTATTATTATACCTTGCAGTTTTTCTTGAGCATGTTTGTCAGTACCTTGTTTCTGGGCAGTGTATGATTTGTGATTCTGGTTGTCAAGCCTGAGATTTCATTTGACAGGGTGTGGAATAAGGAGTCCCCCTCTGGACGATACCGGGCCATTCTCCGTAAAATCAAGGATGCCAAAGGAGATGAAAAGCAGTACATAGAAGTAAGGAACTTTGTCCTTTATCTAATGGGATAAAAACGGTGGCATGCAAAATTTCACCTCTTACTTTTGTGCATGGTAAATCATAAAATAATCAACAGAAAGTTTGAAAGTGTGTATACTATTACATTGTATTAGGTATATCTAAATACATGAACATGTAGTAAATAGTCGCCTCTGTGGCAAACCGAGGGTTATAAAGCAGATGGCATGGAGCTTGGTGTGTTTACCAGGCAACACAACTCCTATGCAAACTAAAATGAGACAAGCAGGTTAACTCTTTCAGTGCCAATTACGACAAAAGTCGATCTGCTTAAGTCAGACTAGTCTGAATTATCATTAGGATCCCAGATTCATATTCCCGTTAAAAAGACTTTTCATTCAAGTACATGTACCAGTATGCCTATAGTTCCAGAGAGAATATCCCAGGTCAAAAGTTTTTCTCGGCGCACATTGGGAGCAGTGTGCCCAACGTGTACCGAGAAAAGCTGTTGACTCAGTCCAAAATTTGGAACTCAAAGAGTTCATAGGCTATATGTTGAATTGGTTTGCATGATGAATACCTTTATGTGTTTTAGATTTGGAAGACCGGCCAGAAGGCGTATAACATAGCTGTGGACTCACTGGATAGCCATGGCAAGATTTATGACAATGATGGTACGTCCTGGCCTTAAATTCTGAATGATTCTGCTTGGCGTCAGTCTCCATGATTCTCAGTATCTGGCAGGTGGTGCTCCAGCTGCCCATAGGAGCTGAAGCAGGACCTACCGGGCAGTGCAGAAACCACTACAGTTCATCTATGTTTCACCTTTAATGTTGAATTGCATTTCATCATATTTGGCTGGTGCATTCTAAACGGGCTTCATTCTTTCTGCATGAAGACTTTTGGGGTGCAGTAATCCATGTTATTATTTCATTCCAGTCAGTTGACAGGACAAACCCTGAGTGGTATGTAAAGAGCTAATGTGATCAGCTGGTGGTCAAGTGCTATCTGCTGCAATGTTCTTGATAATTTCAACAGCAATGAAAAACATTTTGGATGACAATCATAGATGAGACGTATCAATATAATGTCCAGGGCAACAGCTTTTGCTTGGCCTGGTTCAAATGCTTAGTGCCCAACCCATGCCAAGGAAAGCAGTTGAGTGAACTCAAACGTCATTATAATTCAAGGGAGAAAGGATTAAGCACCACATCTGTGAATGCCTTCATAAAGCAAGTCACCTGGAATCACGGGTAAAATAAGAAGACTTAAATTTCACGAAACAAAGTAACAAAGACAAAGACTTAAAGTAAGAGAAAAAAAGACTGAAGTTTCATGAGCATTAAGAAAGGGTGGTATGCAAACATTGTGTGGTCCTGGACAAGAAAAACCTTTACAAGGGAAACTATTATGTTCTTATTTTATAGGTCACTTTGGCTGTTTTGAGTGGTCATCCCTGGAGACACACTTGCTTTACACAGCAGAGAAGAAGATACCCAAATCTAAGAGTTTCTTTGAGAAGAAAAATGAGGAAAAAGAAGATAAAAAGGAGGCAGTCATTAGGGTATGGTCATAGATAGCAATATGTTGATTAAACAGTAATCTGTTTACCCTTTCAGGTCTCCCCAAACCCAAGCCAGCCACAGGTATAATGGCATCTTATTCAGTGAATTTTGTTAATTTTAGTGTAATTAGTGAAAAAAAGAGACTTGTTGAAGAGCCCTATGAAATAGGATGCTTCAAGTCAACAGCTTTTCTTGGGTGGTTACACATAGCGAGGTGATTCTAAGCTCCCACCTTGCCACTCAGTCTAAATTCACAGCGAAAGGGTTGTATCAGTATGGAACCACATACCCTGTAAAGGAGCCCAGGGTACAGAAGTATACACCGATGGATGACAGATACACGTCATCCACTGGTGTATATTTCTGTAAACTGGGCTCCTTCACGGAGTAACGATTTTATCTCGTATTAGGAACTGACAAAATTATTTCCTCTCTTGATTATGAGGTATACGGGTGGCTTGCAGCTGCCATGGTCACTATCGTTTAGAAAGCATAGAGCGGGGCATTGTGGTGCCAGAGTGAGGTTGTCTGAAGATACGGAGTCAAGCTGGGAATACGGACTGGTACACCCAGTGCGTGCAGCATGTTTTAACCAATGGCATTGCTTGTTACTTACCTAAACGAGGTAGTATTAGTTACTACCTGTCTGTTCACATGGATATTTTCTTGTATCCCCTGAACAGACAGGTAGTGACGATTTTATCCTGAATAGTACTATAAATGTGAAATAAAAACTACTGAAAAACATAACAATTTATTAAATAACATCATGTTTTATAGGGTGAAAACAGGTCCAGTTAAAATTATACAACTGGTGTTTAGGTATTCATGACCATACTTTTGTGAACTCGTGATTTAGAGAATGTCAGTGAGGAGAAGCTCTGACCAAGGTAATTCAGTGTATCACCCAGGCCTTTCATGTTAGATATGTTGGTCATGCTCCTTTGAACATGGTCCATGTTGTCTTGTTACTGAACATTTAAATCGTAGTAGGTCTGCATTTGATTTGGGTCAAATAAAAGATTTGGTGTCGGTGAATAGCCCCACCCCCGTTATCCGATTATTGTTTCTTGGTTCTGCTTGGAATGAATATTCATTTCTCCTGGGAACATATATTCGGGAATATTTTTACCCCTTATGACTATTTCTTCCTCGTACTGTATACTTTGTATTGTCAGTTAAGTTTATTCTAGGCATATGGTATTCACACTTGGGGATTTTTAATACACATTTATCATGATCAGCCTATGCTCAGTACAACTGTATGCACTTAATGGAAGAAGAGATTGAACTTAAACTAATCAAAAACTGAGCTAACCTGAGCTGAGCTAAATTTTCGACAGCTGGAAAAGAAATTTAAAATAAACATAAACACAATAAGTCAATGTTCACACACAAATGTAATTGTCAGTTTGTGGGTCAAAACAAATATTTGCAGAACATAAGTTCCTCGTACGGGGGGGGGGGGGGGGGGGGGGGCAAATATTCATGGGTGGAAATCAATATTCATTCCTTCAGGGGAACACATGTTGCTAGAGATTCTTTAAACAATCTCATTTCTAAAATTTGTTGTAAGTTTGAAGAAAAACTAGTAGCTTAGAACTGAAAAAACTGGGATAGATATTTTTCTTTTCATGTCTTTTTAAGTGTAATTTGTCAGCTTTATGTAATTACTTTCAATTGTGACAAATGACAGAAAATTACAAGCCAGTTTGGCTATTGCAATGCAAAAGTATAAAACTAAAACTCAGGGAAAAGTATCTACAAACTTGGCAGCAGTCAGTGCAAGGCGATTTGCATGGATTCAATATACAGTGCTACCTGCTGTATGCGGCCACCCCTTCTGCCAAGAAAAAGTGGCCACACACAGCAGGTGACCTGTCACCACAGGTAAATTTTACAAAAAAAATTGACTCCTATGTCTGAGCCTAGTGACCACAAAAAGCAAAAGCTCACAGCAATGGTTGCATACAGCAGGTACCACTGTACATGTCGTCAGTACAATAATTAAATGGAAATAGTTGATTGATGCCTCAAGAAGCTGTGAGCTTTTTGGAATGATCACTTATATATAGCACAAGAAGTTTGGATTGATCACTAATATATAGCACAAGCAGTTTGGATTGATCACTAATATATACCCCAGCAGTTTGGACTGATCACTAATGTATAGCACAAGCAGTTTGGACTGATCACTAATATATAGCACAAGCAGTTTGGACTGATCACTAATATATAGCACAAGCAGTTTGGACTGATCACTAATATATAGCACAAGCAGTTTGGATTGATCTCTAATATACAGCTCAAGCAGTTTGGACTGATCACTAATATATAGCACAAGCAGTTTGGATTGATCTCTAATATACAGCTCAAGCAGTTTGGACTGATCACTAATATATAGCACAAGCAGTTTGGACTGATCACTAATATATAGCACAAGCAGTTTGGACTGATCACTAATATATATATATATATATATATATATATATATATATATATATATATATATATATATATATATATATATAGCACAAGCAGTTTGGATTGATCAGGAATATGTAGCACATGCAATGTACTTGAATCATACTCGAATATGTTTGCATAAATTTTCTGGAAGTAAAGCAAATTGAGTGAATAATCCTGTGACTCCTGCAATGTTGAATATTGTGTATTGAGGTATATTCAAAGCTGTAATTTCATTTGTGCTGGCATATCCCTAGAGCAAGTTCTCTTCAAATCTCACCCACCCAGCCAGTCACATGTCCATCACAGAGACCCTGCCATTAAATTAACTAAAAATATTGATTATTCACTGGGCTGTATTACTAAATTTTACCAGTCAAGGGTCAGAGGACATTCAAAGTGATAAGGCCTCACCTTTTACAATTTGTGGCTGTGTTTTAGGAAAAGGATCTTATCGTGTAGACTGACATTATTTATGCCTTTTCATTGAACAGTAGGACGAGGAGATTAGGTAATTAGGTGCAGGACTATTTGTAACTTCTGTATAAATACTATAATACAGGAAGAATATTGTCTGTTTACATGTATGTTGCTAGGGAGAGGAGCACGTTTTTCGAGATCACTGGGGGGAGCAGATGTATACGAAGCATCACCCAGTCATCTGTGTACTGAACATAGAGGCAGCCGCTGTCCGCGTCATTGACAACTTGCCGGAAAATGTGTCAGCAGGACAGGTGTGTACTTGTATATAAAACTTTCTGGCACTTCCATTGTATATCTTATAGAAACCCCCCAAAAAATTATTGAAGTCCACGGGAAAACTTTAGAGGCTGTGTGACGCTGAGCATAGATTAAAGATACATGTAGGTGAATCAGCAGGTGTAAAATATTAATAATATCAGGGATGAATTCTAGTCAACTGCATGTGCCTTCTGTTCATTTTTCCCACAGTTTTTCCAGAGCCACTTAAAACAGAATGTCAACAACTTTGTGTTTCAACATCATATGAGCTGGGGCATTGTCAGTATTGGGACAATTGAAACTTTCGACATAGAATCCTGTGGTAACACTCAGGGTGACAATGCTGATTAGGATCAAGTAAAGGTAGTTGACGCCATATTTACAGATCATGCAGGGGAAAAACACACCATACTTTAACTCTTTCAGTGCCAAATTTTGGACTGAGTCATCAGCTTTCCTCGTCACAATGCGCCTAATGTATGCCGAGAAGAGCTGATGTCTTATAAGGCCCCTCTCACCAGAGGCCACCCCTCTTGAAAGGCCAGCATTCTTGTGCAGGAAGTATGGTATTTCCATTATATTCCCCCCTCTTATTAGACCACTTTTTGGCTGCATTTAGGGTGGCCTTGTAACAGGGGGACTACTGTACTTACATGTAATTATTATTTTGTTACTTTGTCACAAGGGTACAGCACCATGTATCCCCTCTACTGTAGAGTACTGTCTGTACTCCTGTGAAAAGATGAACCATGCATTAGACGCTTGACCACACAGCAAGGGTTACCCATGCTGTGTGGATGGTACTGGTAAAATGTGTCTTTGTGAGTTGTATTTGATTGTTCTGTAGGCTGTGTGGTGCCCAGGAGATAATGGTATTGTCTGCGTTGGATGGAATCATGACCCATACAAACTGGGCATCATATATTGTCCAATGCGAAGGTAAAGTATTGGATAAATAGTGTAAATAAATCAATATGTATCGGTTAAATAGTGTAAATAAATGGAAACATAGCAGTAAAGTTTCTTGGAAGAACATACTAGACCCCGATAGCTGAATTTGGTCTGATATACATATAGTACCTGAGCACTTAAGTCAGGTACCCATTTCCTGGAGAGCTTGGGTACCTGCTCATGTAAAATGATGGCATACTATTATTTAACTTTCCTGAGTATCAAAATATTAGTAAATAAGAAGGTAGCCTCATCAGACAGTAGACCTGTGTCCTGGTCACAGTATTGTAGTGCATATTTCTCACAAGATGACACACCACCATTGATGTTTTTGTTGTTGTTACAAGACTTTTTAAAAAGTTTTGTCTGGGAATAACCACAAAGTAAGCTGTTTATGTAACAGTGCAATTGGCAACATGTGTAAATTGTATACTATATGTGTTACAAGGGAGGCTGATCAATGAAACAAAGCACACAATTATTCAACTGACAAGATGATGATTGTAATTGTGTAAAAAAAAATATACATATGTATGTATGCACAGTGAAACCTCATTATAATGACACTCAGATATCTGACATATTCAATATAATGGCACAAATTTTCATGGGGAAAATTTTTATTTTCTTTGTTATTTGTTTATTTAGGATAATTAGTATGAAACTTTTTTTATAAAAAGCAAAAATTGATACTTGTGAAAGTAAATAAATATTGAGTGCAGAGCTTGTCATATGTGACTATATTCTTTGCTGCAGGAGTGCTCTTTATTATGTGGACTTGCAGGCAGCCACGTGTGGTATGTATTAGCTGTTTCTTCCTTCAAGTACAGTAGTACCTGCTGTTTAAGACCACCCCACTGCTAGCAAAAAGTGGTGTTAAAATCAGGGATGCCAGCACTCAAAGTGTCATTTCAGTGACAAGTAGTCAAGACCATCAAGGACACAAAATAATTAACAAACGATATAAAAGCAAATGCTCAATTCGGAATTTGAGGTAATGTTACAGCTTTAATGTTACAGTGGTCCCTGTCTTGAAAGGCCACTCCAATGAGAGGCCACCTGGCTTGAAAGACCACATTTCGCAGGTCCTTGCTGCTATCTTTTCCATGTTATTGTACCTCTGATGCGAGGGTGTCTTGAGAGACTACTTTCACCTGCCCTTTGGGTGGCTTCTCAAGACAGGGACAATTGTATTTTATCCTGGATAGTGAGGGCAAATAGGACTTCATGGGATAGTAGGAAATGCTCAATTTGGATGAGGGACACACACTGTAAATTGGTCAAATGTTCAGCTAATTTCAGGGACTGTCCCAGATGAGAGACCGTTGACATCTCTGTAAAATACAGGTAAATTTATTACAAAAAGACTGGCATCATGAAATGGCAGTTATAAGAAGGTAACTATGTGATCTCTCCTGAGAGCTGGTTTTTAGGCAGATACTGCTCTATAGTGGTATGCAGAAAGGAGTTCCTTATGTTCTGACTGGGCTTCGCTGAACAACTATTACTTAAGTACAATGTATGATCACAGATAATTACATGTATTACAAATACATGTAATTATAGATTCATATGGTTGATCATATGCACAAATAGCCACCATAGACTGATCTTGTGTATAGTTCTTAGCTGAATTTTCTTCATTGTCAGAAAAATAATTTGCATATCTCTTGTTTTCTTAAATAACATTTTTACAGCCAAATCTATCTAACTGTTTTATCCCAAACTTTATATATTCTGTGTTGCAGTTGTTATTGGAAATAGTAACCAATCAGTGCGCAGCCCAGTTTTCAGTCCTGACAAGTCAAAATTAGTGTACCTTGAGAATCCAGCATGTGGGCCTCACCAGCAGTGTTCCAAACTCATGATGGTAAATATGTTAAGTTTAACACTCATGATGGTAAATATGTTAAGTTTAACATGGATTGAGACCTGTGTAATCTAGAGTTATACAGCCAGAGCAGCCCTGCAGCTATTATGAATGCACCCTATTGGCACTTGATACATGTATTTGTAGTCCATCAGTGCAATGCACCCAAAGCACACCCAGGAAAGCTGTGGACCTGGACTGTTTTCTTCTATGTAATTGTGGGGCTCCTGCAACTTGCATGGAAGGTCTTTTTACAAGGAACATCAATCTAGCGCCCTTACTATAGTTCAGAGCAGTTAGTTTTCAACTTTAGTGGCAGCTGGCTCTGAAAGAGTTAAATGCATAAAATGAAAATATGATACACACTGACGTGTATTTGTGTAGTGAGACGTGTATTTGTGTCGTGAGATCAAGGTAAATACTATGTTGACACTGAACTAGCTGATACAGAAAATGTGTGGGGTTTACAGAAATGCTGACCAAAATGACTGGTGAATATTATGTGTATTTGCAGTGTGACTGGACCAGCAAGCAGGTGTCCACAGTGATTGATATTGTCAGGAAGCCTTCAGGTAAAATGTTTTATTTTACAAACACTTACACTCAGAATTCTGTGATATTCACCATGTGGATTTCGTGTTAGTCACCATGCAACCCCCAGCTTTTAAATTTGAATACAGTGAGTTTCAACCAATAGGATTGAATCATAGGGTCTGGAAAAATTTAAATGTGAGGTAATGTTACAGCTTTAATGTTACAGTGGTCCCTGTCTGGAAAGACCACTCCAATGAGAGGCCACCGGGCTTGATTGCCATATCATGATCAATTGCCATATCCCTCTGGGGTGTATTGATCAATTGCATGGGGCTACAGGGAATCTTGCAAGATTCTAGGACTTTGCAAGATCAGAACCAAGGACAAAGGTCCCAATGTCTAGTTCCTTCCCCCGTGCAACAATAGTAGACCCAAAATTGTGCAGAAACAAATAAATTTAAAGAGCAAAACTTGATTTGCACTATAAGGCAATGAGTGTTCATTTTAGGTAGGTGGGAAATAACTCAACTTACATGTATGTCACAAATGTCTGTGTGATATGGCTTATATTGAGCCTTCTTCAAAATTTGTCTTGAATTATCCAAGGAATAAAAGCAGTGAGTTTGACACCTCATCCAGGTCAAAACCTGTCCTTGAAGTATGAATAATTTGTTCAAACTTTGCTGCACTCTTTACACCTTTTTAATGGCCTAGAAAATCTTTGCCCAAGGTTTAAACATTTCTAACAAAGACTCCAGGACAGTGGATGGGGTGTGTGTGTGTGTGTGTGTATGTGTCTGTGCCTGTAAGTGTCTGTGTGTGTGTGTGAACGTACATGCATGTGTGTGTGTGTGTAATAAAATGAGTATAATGAACTGAAATGATTTAAACTCAGGAGTTGGTAGTTAATTCAGGTGGTGATAAATGATTAGAAAACTGGAGATGTGTGAGTGTACATGTGTGTGTGTAATAAAATGAGTATAATGAACTGAAATGATTTATACTCATGACTTGATAGTTAATTCAGGTGGTGATAAATTATTAGAGAACAGAGATCAAAAGCATCATTTCATTTATTTTTTATTGATTACAGGGGATGGATTTGCAGGGCTCTACCTATTGGGCCTAATTAAACGATGCTGGTCACTGGACAATAAAAGAGTTCTTGCAACTACATACTGGCGAAGCATGGTGGTAAGTGACAGATAACAGGTCCTTATTTGACTGCCTGCATGGAAATCTTTCACTGTCAAATTATGACTGATACAATTTTTTTTCTTTTTTCTGACATGCAGGAAACATTCAGAGGGTGCCAAGTCTCCCATTTTGACAGGAGATATCCTGTTTATTTAGTTGTCACTAATCATTTAAATGTGTCTGTCTCCCACTTTTTGCCTGTCTTGTCCTTTATAACTTAAAATAATAAGACTCCTGCTTTTTGCAACATTTTCCATCTTGGCTCTGGTTTTGTATGCTAAGCAGCTTGGCACCTTTGAAAATGTTACATGTAATTTGCTGGCTGAACTATGTATACAGTAAACTTGTTGGCAGATAAGGATCATTTTGAATGACAACTTTATAATTCACATGGTCAAAAATAAATGCTAAAGCAAACGTAACACCAGACAATCCATTGCCACCAGATTATTTGCTTTGTTCAGAATGTTGGCAGTGATACCCTGGATCAATTGTCATATTTAACATTTCATGAAAAATTATGGTTTAATGTTTGACTGCAATTGTGCGATTTCTTCCAGAATATGGCAGCAACATGAAAGTCATTCTGTGGGATTACTTGACAATCATATCCATTTCTTTTCAAGGCAGTTGTGGTAATAAACACAGAGACAGGACAAGTCACCAGGGTCACTCAGGGTAAGTCATCAGGGTCACTCAGGGTGTCACCAGAGTCACTCAGGGTAACTCACCAGGGTCACGCAGGGTTACCAAGATCACTCAGGGTAGGTCACCAGGGTCACTCAGAGTAAGTCACCAGGATCAGTAAGGGTAAGGCACTGTTGGGGCAGAATTTAAAAATGTACATCAACATTTATTCAGTGTCCTTATTAAATGAAACACAAATGTTTTTCCACAAAAGGCCACCTTTGTGAGATTTTGTTACTTCTAAAATCATGAAACTAAGAAGTTCCTGTAGTTTTGCAGAGCAGTTTAATAAATGAAATTGCCCTGTTAGACTCAGCTGACAACTTGTATAGAGAAAGTAGCTGTTTAATCAGTGACATTGTGCTGTTAGCTAGCAAGTATGTAACTTAGATGGCAAAGTAGCCATTTGTCATATATTTAACTTAATCCTGTAAAGACTGAGTCAGCAAGTTTCCTCAGAGTGTTATGGGGCACAGTGCCCCATAGTGGGTGCCGAACAATCACCTCTACCATTATATCGGTCAAAACAGTGAGATGACATGTACAATAGTGGGCCCTTTCTGGAAACTTTTAAAAGAGAAAAGTTGCATACCAATACATGGTCATTAGGAGCCTTGGGGTTAATATTTGACAGCACAATGGATACAGACTGCTTTAACCTTATGTTGCAGGGGACCAGTGCTTGACACTGAAGGATGTGCACAGAGACCTGGTGCTGTGTAGTTCATCTAGTCCCAGTCAGCCAGACACCCTGGTAAGTCACACAGTCAGTCAGAGACCCTAGTAATTCACACAGTCAGATGCCCTGGTAAGTCACAGTGGATAAATTTGGTGCTGTAAATCACCTGCTCTAAGCCAGACAGTCAGTAGGACATCCTGATAATTGATAAGAATAGACTCCATGCTGGCCAACTACTCCAGTATTTCACTGAGCTACCAGTACATATTAACAGATTATTTTACTAACACAAACTGATAATAAGTGCATGTATTTGGCATTGTGGATTGGAAGTACAGCACATGAATAAATTGTATACATTTCATTGTTGATGTGCTGTTATGCCAAGGTCGAAGAAAGTGTCATGGTAAAACTTTTGCAGGTTCTTGGATCACTGCCAGGCCCAGGAAAAGAGACAGAAATTACATGGACCTGCCTTCAGAAAGAACCAGTCGTACTCAGTGAAATATCATGGAAGGTTATCAAGCTTAATCCAGCACCAGACCAAGTCAACCCCAAGTACAGTAAGTCAACCCCAAGTGCAGTAAGTCAACCCCAAGTGCAGTAGATCAACCCCAAGTGCAGTCAGTAAGTCAACCCCAAGCCAACCCCAAGTGCGGTCAGTAAGTCAACCCCAAGTACAGTAAGTCAACCCCAAGTGCAGTAAGTTAACCCCAAGTGCAGTACATCAACCCCAAGTGCGGTAATTAAAGTCGACCCCAAGTGCAGTAATTAAAGTCGACCCCAAGTACAGTAAGTCAACCTCAAGTGCAGTAAGTCAATCCAAAGGTGCAGTAAGTCAACCCCATGTGCGGTAATTAAAGTCAAGCCCAAGTCAACCCCAAGTACAGTAAGTCAACCCCAAGTGTAGTAAGTCAATCCAAAGGTGCAGTAAGTCAACCCCAAGTACACTAAGTAAGTCAACCCCAAGTACTATAAGTCAACCCCAAGTGCAGTAAGTCAACCCCAAGTACTGTAACTCCAGTCGACTGACTGGAAATGTTGACATCTATTGACAGGTAGATGGAAGTCATTTTGTGGGGTACCTAGTATTGAGTGATTGGTTATCAGGAATACATTGTTATGTCTATGGCTCAGTCACAAAAGTAGGCTTCATCTCTTCTTCAATGCACTGACTGGGCTTTTTCAGTAAGGAAGGTACTCGATGTCGCAAAAGGTAGCATTTACACATTGCACTTACAAAAATGATGAAAAGGACTGCTTTTCTTTGTTGAAAAATTGTGATGTGAAATGAAGACACTGTGATGTTCCTGTAGATGTACTTGCAGGTGTACGTACATTATGACAAGTAGATCTTGTATCATCTAATTTTTGTGTTGGTTTGGTTGCAGGTGACCTGGACTTTGAATGTATTTTACTGCAGCCAATGGGCTCAACAACACCACGCCAAGAAGTGCCCCTCGTTGTTTTTCCACACGGTAAGCTCTCTTCACTCATAATGAAGGGTAGTTTTCACCCTGTGAATATTTTCTTGTTTAGGCCAAATGTCAAAGTAAGCCAAACTTTGAAAGTCATTAGGTTAGAACAGGATCAATATTGAAACTAGAAAATATCGAGCACAAATTTCTGCTCCAACTGCTTTAAAAGAAACGTGCATATTGTGATTTTGTGCAATGATGAGCATCAGAAAGAGAATAAATGGCAGGTTTTTACCATTTACTGACACTACACTTGCCAGTCCATCCCATGAATTTGCCTATTTGTGTTCTTAATGGGAAAGGTGCTGGATGAACTTTTGGAGCCAGAATAAGCTATATATGCTAGACTGTACATGTGTACAGCCTGAGATGCACTGGTAAAGTAACGTACCTTCTAACCTGTCTGGCATTGGTTTTCTGTGCCTTCAATTCTTTCTTGCTTTTCGATGATTTTTTTTTCACATTTTAATTTGGCACACTGAGTGGCAGCCATAAAGTGTGAAATGTGTCAAATGCAGTTAACCTGTGTGTGTTGCATTAGAGAAATGCTATTATCTCTTCAGTATGACTGGAGGAATATGCCAATAGCTGAAGTGCTTTCCAAAATACATGTATCATTAAAGAGGAATGTTAGGATCTCTTTTTATTTTGCATTTCTATTTCAATATCTATTGAAAATTCTAAAGTCTCGACCAATGCTTGTCTGGACTTTTGAGATTGTATCTTTCAAGACAGACCAAACTTTAGTGTTAGTTGTTTACAGATTGACATTGTTGATGTAACATTATGGCAAAAGCTGTGCCAGCCTCCACAGCATGTGGCCTGTCATCCTGCTCAAATTTAATGCTATGTTTAATGTGGATGTTTCATGGCGGCCCACACCTGACAGTTTATCTGTTTTTTTGTAGGAGGCCCACACACTACATTCCCAGCCAGTTACCAGCTGTACTTCTCCTGTCTGTGTCGATGTGGCTATGCTGTACTTCTAGGTCAGTTTTAACATGCAGTCAGTTTTTTTAACAATTAATGAGGCAATCAGTGGTTGATTTTTTTTTTTTTTCAAATTTGGCAGGTTGGTGCACATGTGAAAAAGTATACATGTTAATGTTATATAAAATGGGCAAATGACCTTAAGGGCCCCTGGGTCACCAACATCGTGACCCCCTGGTGACTTTGAAAATAGGTCAAGGTCACTGAATGTCGAACTCATCTGAGGTTTTTTCAGTTTATACATGTAGCATGTTTCTGCATATTTGAAATCTTGAAATACAAAGTACATGTCAGAATGAAAAGGGGATACATGTACTATGAATTTCAGTATCACGTGATAAATTCTATATACAGAAAAACTAATGAGATGGTACCAACGTATCTAGATAAAGTTTCAAGGGAAAAAAATCAAGTTTGTTGAATACAATATTTTGGAAGATACCCATGATACATGTCAAAATCTGACCCCTCCGGAATATCAGAACCTGTATTTGTAACATGTACTGTGTTAATATTTATTTTTATGTTGAGATTCTCCACATCATTGCAATTTAGAAGATATGTAGTTTCATATATGTTAGAGAAGAAATAAAGACAGGAAGCTGACTTAGATAGCACAATATGATATGCATAGAACTTGACCTTCGCCACCTTAAAGCTCCTCTATTCTTTTGATTTTGTGAAAATTGGGTCATTCAATTTTGAGAAAACACTGATTAAAAGTTGATGATTTTAGTTAAAATAGCTTTTTCTGGGCAACCATTGCTCCTTGCAAAGTCTGTTGGGTGATGAACAGCTCACCTTTAAATGTATCAGGTGTGTGTAAATAGCTCACCTTTAAGTGTATTAGATGTGTGTGAACAGCTCATCTGTAAGTGTATTAGGTGTGTGTGTGAACAGCTCACCTGTAAGTGTATTAGGTGTATGTGTGTGAACACCTCACCTGTCAGTGTATAAGGTGTGTGTGAACAGCTCACCATTTAGTGTATTAGGTGTGTGTAAACATCTCACCTTTAAGTGTATTAGGTGTGTGTAAACAGCTCACCTTTAAGTGTATTAGGTGTGCATGAGCAGCTCACATTAAAATGTATTAGGTGTGTGTGAACAGCTCACCTTTAAGTGTATTAGGTGTGTGTAAACAGCTCACCTTTAAGTGTATTAGGTGTGCATGAGCAGCTCACATTAAAGTGTATTAGGTGTGTGTGAACAACTCACCTTTAAGTGTATTAGGTGTGTGTAAACAGTGCACCTTTAAGTGTATTAGGTGTGTGTGTGAACAGCTCACCTTTAAGTGTATTAGGTGTGTGTGGGTGTGTAAGGAAGTGATCCCTGCCCTCTTGTGGTGAGATCTGCTTCATGATATTGATATCTGTGTTATGCACATGGCAAGCTCATCTGGTAACTGGACATTGGATGGAATTTATTGTGGAACACAAATGGTTTGAAATATCTCAATGCTGTCATTATTAAGTATTATACACGATTCTGTTAAATTGCGCCATCTGGTGAGCTTTAAACCAAACACTGTTGAGTGACATATTCATATACTGAGATGAGTGGCTTTCTTGCTCAAACAACCATTAAAAATACTAGAACAGTTGTATGCAAAAGCTACAAGAAAGTTATGCTCAAAATACATTTTGATTTAGTGAATGATTTAAGTGTATTTGGGGTCGATACACTGGCAAAATGAACAGAAAAGTGGAAGGTTAATCCAAGTCATTTGATCGATAGTGCTGGTGATGGGAAACTAATGCTGAAATGGGAGAGACTTATTCTGTTATTAGTTGAAACTTAAAAAAAACCCCAGGCAATCGAACAGGTTTAAATTGATAATACAACTATGCAAAAGTCAAGATGTATTGTGATTTCGTATGTGGACGAAATTGGTTTTGTAAAATGATCGATAAAATGAGCAATTGAAAGCAGCCATTCCTCCATCATGCACAGAAACAATTGAGGTATTTTGGGTCTAATAATGGTCAATTTTGTTACTTGCAATAAAACTGTTGTAAGACATGTATGATGAATTATGTGCTGTTGATGACAAAGTGACCCGTGCTACTGCAACACTGTTGACCTGATCATCATAATCTTTGAAACTTTGTGATATGTGGCATCCCTTTCTAGCAATCATATGCTGTGGCTGTGTGCATTGACGTGTTACTGCAGACTCAACTCAACTTTCCTTCATATTTTTCATCATGAAATGTGCAAATCATAACCTGACTTCGTATTACATAGAAGCTTTTCTTCATTAAAGAACATGCACAAGCCAAATTTCATATCATCATATTTCAATGAAAAAAACCCATGCCAAAGACAAAGATAACACTGTGACACATAACACTATGAGTGAAGCTGGGTCACAAACTGCTGATCAACACTTCTGACCCCTGTTGATATCACACCATTTGCTTCGGCAACCACCCCTAGATGTCAATACCTACTTGCGAGAAAGCTGTATAGTGTGTGCCTCATTTTTCTCTGAGTTGACTTATTTTGATGAATGTTATTGTGTAACTGGTATGAGCATACTTTAACATGTACAGTTGTATGCGTTGTACAGTGTACTATGTAGCTGCCCTGCATTTATCTGCATTCATGCTGTGCTTTCCCATGCAGCTTATGCTACTACTCAGGGCTGTCAATTTCACACAATGACAGTCAACAGACCTTCCATATAGAATCCATACCTTCTGTTTGCTGGACTATACTAAGTGTTCATGTTACTGATGTTATGAGTAAAAAAACTGAAAAAAAATGTACAAAAAATGAGACATAACATGATACCATTAAACTTTGCAGTAAACTACAGGGGTTCGCTTGGGTTTGGCCAGGATAGCATCGATAGTCTTCTGGGAAATGTTGGTTCTCAAGATGTCGGAGATGTCCAGTATGCTGCTGAACAAACACTGCAGTCAGGCCTAAGTGCAACTGATAGGGTGGTGGTGATTGGTGGCTCACATGGTGGCTTTCTTACAGGTCACCTGATTGGACAATATCCTGTGAGTAGACAAGCTCATATAGAGGCTTGGTCATGTGCTGTTTACTTGAATATTATCTTGGAAATGATACATTATTTACAGAAGGGTTGGTGCATGCTCTCATTGGAAAACATTCTATAAAATACCTCACACAGAGGCTTTCAAGTGGGTCATCTCACCATACAGTATCCAGCAATATCACCTGTACATGTACCTGTATGTAGAGTGAACATGTATGGTCCGATTTGTCATGTCATAATGGTATATATATATATATATATATATATATATATATATATATATATATATATATATATATATATATATATATATATATATATATATATATACACACACACACACACACACACATATATATACACACATATATACACACATATATACACATATATATACATACATATATACATACATATATACATACATATATATACATACATATATACATATATACGTATATATGTATGTAGGTCTTGGACCAGTAACCCCTCAAGGTCGGGTCAACTGATCCACAACTTTTGATCGAGTACTGAATACTGTTGCTGCGTCTATTGGATGTTAATATCAAAGGAGCAGAGCATCCCAAATTAAGTCCCATCATCATTTTGGATAGGAAAATACTTATCAACTGTGAGTTTTAGAAAGGCACTGCTACTCTAGAAATATTTTAAATCATGTGATAACTTTGTGTATTTTTGGAGACATATTTGGCGCGGAACGGTCAATCATGGAGGTAAGGTACACAAATGCACCTGTAAAAAAAAATCTAATCACATGACCCCCCATTTTCTTGGTTTAAACTTATTGCTACTGGTATAAACTTGAAGCAGAATGCCAAGGAAGTTGCAGTTTTACGTTTCAAATAGGAGAAATAAGCCAGCGAATGTCGCTATTTTAACATGTAAATGCATTAGGCCTAGGTTACTGGTCCAAGACCTATACCCCAATATACAGGCTTTTGAGTCTGCATGTATATGCCTGTTTTTCTGTACACACACCTGAACCAAAGGACATATTTCACTATTTTTTCACATTTTCTAGGCACACAAGTGGTGTCAAGAGGAATTAGCATATTTGTTGGCCACATATGAGCCAAATACAATTGGGTGTAAATTATGGCAGGGTGGCCCACTCTCTGCAGGGGGTCATTGCAGGTACAACTCAGCTGTGTTTGTCTTTTTTTTACAAGACATATTTGCCAATACCAGTAAATTACTGCCATTGCCTTCCACTTTGTGTTAATTACATACTTTTGTAGTATTTCATATGACATGTTGATGTCAACACGGAGTGCCAAGCTGCACGGTCTATTGGTATTGGGAAGGGGGCACACACAAATGCAAGAGCTCTTGTTTCACACAATAAAAACAACTTTAACATCCAATCATTTCATTTTTTTTCACGCACAACATTGTGCTTTATGATGACAAAAAATAAAGCTTGAACATGCAGATCACTATATATATAGGTCTTGGACCAGTAACCCCTCAAGGTCGGGTCAACTGATCCACAACTTTTGATCGAGTACTGAATACTGTTGCTGCGTCTATTGGATGTTAATATCAAAGGAGCAGAGCATCCCAAATTAAGTCCCATCATCATTTTGGATAGGAAAATACTTATCAACTGTGAGTTTTAGAAAGGCACTGCTACTCTAGAAATATTTTAAATCATGTGATAACTTTGTGTATTTTTGGAGACATATTTGGCGCGGAACGGTCAATCATGGAGGTAAGGTACACAAATGCACCTGTAAAAAAAAATCTAATCACATGACCCCCCATTTTCTTGGTTTAAACTTATTGCTACTGGTATAAACTTGAAGCAGAATGCCAAGGAAGTTGCAGTTTTACGTTTCAAATAGGAGAAATAAGCCAGCGAATGTCGCTATTTTAACATGTAAATGCATTAGGCCTAGGTTACTGGTCCAAGACCTGTATATATGTACGTATATATGTACATATATGTATATATGTACATACATATATATATATATATGTGTGTGTGTATATATATATATATATATATATATATATATATATATATATATATATATATATATATATATTATATTATATATATATATGTGTGTGTGTGTGTGTGTGTATGAAACAAGCATTTAGTGTACGAAAATGCCTGAATTGCAGTATAAGGGAGATCACACAAGCACCTAGTATAATATTATTGGTATAATCATAACAAGTAAACTTAAATAAAAACATTTTTGTGTCCCATTAACTGAGTATCAGGTATATGCAAGCATATTTTTTTCAGTATTAGGGTTACAATATATACATGCATATAAGCATAAAGATGACGAGACTTAAGGGGACCATTGTTTGAATCCCCTCAAGTCTGTGGTCTGCCGAAGTCTTCCTTATACATACATACATACATACATACATACATACATACATACATACATACATACATACATACACACACACATACTTACGTACGTACGTATATATATATATATAATATCTATATACATATATATTGTTTATTTCAGACACAAATACATGGTCCATAGAACAAGTGCAATAATTTACAAGTGAGGGAAGAAGATGCAGTTAGAAAGTACACATTTAACTTTGTTTACCTCAAAACTACTTTTAGACAAGCAGCTAAGGCTAGACATTATTCAAGTTATTACAATATATTACACCAATGTCTTTATAGCAGAGAGGGAGTATGTAGATCTCACATGGAGGCTCTGATTTGTCATGTCATAGGGCAATAGCCTGTAATATTACTTGTATGTAGAGTACACACATGGTCTCTTACTGGACATGACATATTGAAGGTAAGACATGAGGCTTGACAAATCTGGACTTGGAACTGTACCTGAACATTGCAAAGAAACAACATAAAGCAGAAATCTGATATTTTGCATGCTAACAAAGGTGACTATTGTTGTGTATATACCAAAAAAAAAAAAATATATAAAGTCACATATCATTAAAATTTTAGCAGTAATATATTTATTAAAGATTATCTACAGGTTTTGGGCAAAAGTTCAAACTTATTGAACATATATATATATATATATATATATATATATATATATATATATATATATATATATATATATATATATATATATATATATATATATATATATATATATATATATATATATATATATATATATATATATACACACACACACACATATACATATATATATATACATATATATATATATATATATATATATATATATATATATATATATATATATATATATATATATGTTTACATATTATTGAGACTGTGAAATCCCTAGGTAATGGTCAAGTCTCCCATAAGAGCAATCTTTTCAGAGCACCTGCATGTCTTGTAATTTATGGACATGTTATGTTCCATATCAAGACCACTCACCTATAAAAATTTACATTTCAGAGTCTGTTGTGTGGAGAATTTATCAAAATGTACTTTTGTTTGGTCCAACTGTACAGTCCAATTGGCTTGGCCAATTGGATTATCCAGTGGAAATTTCCAACTGGACAAGAACATGAACTGTCTGGAGAGCCATTCATTTCGTATTGTTGTACTACTTGCCATACAGGTGAAATAAATATGTTTAAAACAAGTCAACTTTGTATGGAAGCTCTCAGATAGTTTAATACCACCTGGGTACAGGTGTTCTGATGTGTTATCTCAACAGATGATAAATCTTTGGATCACAATTTTTTTTTAAAAATGGCTTTGGAAGAATATTATTTGATTTCAGAGCAGAATTTTACCCCCCCCCCCCCCCCAAAATGTATGTATATGAAAGTTGATATGGATATTGATATATCATCTGGAAATGAGACATTTTCAATTGCCATTTCATGTTTTTTGTGCAGGGCTTTTATAAGGCTGCTGTGATGCGTAACCCAGTTATTAATGTGCCAGGTATGTCGTTACCACAGATACATTCATCTATTTTTTGAAGCACATGTAAAACTGTCTAAACACTGCAAGTAAGTATCTGCTCAGATACATCTGTAAGAAAAAGATACACTATCTTTTTTAGCAAGATTTGCGAACAGATTATTGATACAAAATATAATTTTCACTTAAAGTATGATAAGCAAGCAAGCTGCATTAGATTTAAGATAGCAGTACCTGACTAACCGGAGAAGTTCAAGAGTTTTGTCCAGCATATGGACTTTTTTCATTATTGATACCTTTCACTGTTTAAATGTGTGAGAAGAGAGAATGATAAGTATTATATAGAGACTTGAACTGGAGTGAAGGTGAAGCAATGGTAATAAATGAGAGTAAAATTGTATAGATGGTTACTGAAATGCAGTGTGGCTACAGAATGCATTAGAGAGCCTTTTCCCTTCTTGTTACAGCAATGCTAACAACAACTGACATTCCTGACTGGTGAGTTCTTGTGTTGTCCAGATATTAATACATGTACAGTGGTCCCCCTCTTATAAGCCTACCCCAAATCACCAGAAATGTGGCCTTATAAGAGGGGTGGCCTTTCTTGAGGGGGAGTATATTATGGACATCCCATACTTGCTGCATATAGAAGTGGCCTTTCTAGAGGTTGGCCCCACTTCAGGGGGGCCTTATAAGAGGGGGACCACTGTAGTTTGTACCTAACTTGTGGACTCTGTTGCAGATGCTGCTTTATGGTTTCTGTTTTTTCTTATTTAACGGTAGAACTGCTGGGAGCTGGTACGCAGCCCACTTTCAGTTTAACTGTAAAAGGATTTGCCTATTGAACTTGTCACTCACCAAAAAAACTGTGGACCTGAAATTTTAAATTATTTCCTCCTGTGTTTGATGTACAGCAGAGGGAGCTGGCAGGTACTTCCTGTTTTTGTAGTAATCGTGTTAGTTGATGATCATAAGCACTTCAACTCTAGGGGAATTGCTTGATTAGGGCAGTGCTGAGTGACCCATTGCAGAAAAACTCTTGACCTCCGTTTTTAGCTCAGCTGACTTGTCAGTCAGCTGAGCTTATGTTATGACCAGGCATCTGTCATATGTTGTCCATCATTTACAATTCACATTTTTGACTTCTCCAAAACTGCCAGACAGATTCTTTTCAAACTTTGTAAGAATGTACCTTGGGTGGATCTGTACCAAGTTTGTTCAATGGTCATGCTCCAGTGATTTTCAGATTTTTTTGTGATTTTTTTTTACCAAATCTTAAGACAGTCTTCTCCGAAACCACTCAGCCAATTGCTTCATAATTGCATAGGGACACTCCTGGTGACCCACATAATCTAATAGGTGGTGCTACAATTTTTTTTTCTATTTTTTAATGATTATTTGTGTGTGTGTGTGTGTGTGTGTGTGTGTGTGTGTGTGTGTGTGTGTGTGTGTGTGTGTGTGTGTGTTAAAACTATTTTTGACTTCTCCAAAATTGTCTCTCAGATTTTGGAAATGTAGCTTGTGGAAGGGGTAAACAAATTTATTCACCCGTTGGTGACACTCTGGATTCTTGATTTTAAACAAATTTTTCAATACGGGTATGTGTTGGTGAATGCATGCATTCCCATTGACTACTATGCAAGTCAGTAGGAATTGCAGTGGAATTCACATATTTGACTTCTCCAAAACCATCAACCTGATTTACTTCAAACTTGGTGGGGTTGTACCTTAGATGGCTTTACCAAGCCTGTTCAAATGGTCATGCTCCAATGATTTTTTGTTCATATCTTTAAAAAAATCTTCTTTTCCAAAACTGGTCAGCCAATTGCTTTGAAATTTAATGGGGACACTTCTGGGGATCCACAAACCTTAATTTGTTCAACAGGTGGCACTGCAGTTTTTTTTAGCTTAGCTGACTGACAGGTCAGCTATCTTATGGTCCTCCGTCCGTCGTCCGTTATCTGTCCTCCATTGTCAACAATTCACATTTTCGACTTCTTCTCCAAAAGCGTTCGGCAGATTCACTGCAAACTTGGTAGAGATGTGCCCTGGGTGCATCTCTACTAAATTTTTCAAATAGTCACGCTCCAGTGATTTTAGGATTTGTTATGAATATTTTGTTCTTTTTTGGGGCAAATCTTAAAAAATCTTCTTCTACGAAACCACTCATCCAATTGATTTGTTATGGCACAGGGACCCTCCCGGGGACTCCTACTTCTGAATTTGTTCACCAGGCGGTGAAGTGATTTTTTTTGCTAATTTCTTATGATTTTTTTGTGTGTTTTCGCTATTTTCAACTTCTTCTCCAAAACCGTCATCCAGATTGACTTCAAACTTGGTGGCCATGTATCTTGGATGGGTTTGTACCAGATTTGTGCAAGTGGTCACGCTCCAGTGATTTTTGGATTTTTAATAATTTTTTTTGGTTCTTTTTTTGGACAAATCTTACAAAATCTTCACAACCGCTCACCCAATTGCTTTGATAATACATTAGAACACTCCTAGGAACTCCTAGTTCTTAACTTGTTCACCAGGTGGTGCTGCATTTTTTTTTTTTTTTTTCAAATTTGTATGAATTTTTGTGTGTTTTCGTTACTTGTCACTTCTCCAGAACCGTCTCTCAGATTAAGTTAAAACTTTCTGGATATGTTCATTGTGAAAGGGTCAAACAAAGATGTTCACTAGGTAGCACTGCTGTGGATTTCTGATTTTTAATGATTTTTTTTTCAATTCTGGTACTAATTGTTAAATGCACCTTTTCTATTGCTTACTATGTAAGTAAATGGGCATTCTAATCGTAATTCACATTTTGGACTTCTCTGAAAAAAACTGTATGTCAGATTTACTTTGAACTTGGTGGCAATGTACCTTGGGTGGGTTTCTACTAAGTTTGTTCAAATGGTCACACTCCATTGATTTTTGGATTTTTTATGATTTTTAGCTCTGCTGACCAAAAGTTGCAGAGCTTATGTGACCGCTCATGTCTGTCTGTCTGTCCATACGTTATGAAAAACAACAACTACACAAAACTCTGTTGAAATGTTTCCAGAGATATGACCAAATACCTAATAAATACCACACTAACTCAAGAACATTAGTCAAACTATGTCAAGATGGAGCTTGAAATGACAAAGTGTAATTCTCAAAGTGTATAAAGTGGTAAGAGGGAAAGTACCCGGGTTAAAGTATACTTAACCCACCTAGAGAATTTTCTCTGGTCCGTCTTAAGTTGGAAAACCATGATCCTACTCCCTGTTAGCAGGAATTCTTTCTTTTCTATCTTCATCCAGTATAGTGGAAGAGGTGGCTTCTAGCTAATACCTTAGTACACTTTACCTCATAACACCTCTAGTCAACTTTATGGTGCTAAAAATTGTATTACTGTTTACCTATTTTTACCAGTATCTGTATGGTGAAATAGTGTATGAAGCTTTAATGTTGCAAAGGAGAAGTCCGTAAACTTTTGTTTGTTAGCACGATACCATCCACAGTTTTCAAGTTAGCCCAATATAACTTTCAGGACTGATAAGGTGTATGAAAATCTAGGCCGTCGATATTGGTGGTGCCACCTACATTATTATGTAATATAGGGGTCAAAATGTGAAAATCTTGTGAACACTTTATCATCTTTAATTTTTTGGCAGATCTTCACCATAATTTGGTAGTGGGGAAGGTCAAAGTCTAAGTTGCTAATGATACTAGTGGCTCCACCCATAATTTGACAGAAATTATGAGCCAAAATGTGTTTTAAGATGTAAAATTCCATATTTGGAAAAGTAATTGGATTAAACTTGCCAAATTTATATGATATGTAGACCATGGCCAAAGGTAGAATGTTATGTAATATCAGTGGCCTTAACATATTTTTGTGAGGTCACCATGCCTGTAAAGTTGAAAAGGTGATTTTGTCATGGCCGTGTGTAGCTTGGACATCAATGGCAAAGAGAATTGAGCCTCCAGATCAAAATTGCACTTAAGGTAGCGGAGGGGATTGAGCTATAACGGCAAAATCGTGACCCGACAGAAAATGAGTTTTTTCCATTTCTGTAAAGTTTGGCACTTTAACTTTCTTGTCACCAAACATGAATACTAAAAAAGCAAAATTTATGTGATAAAAAAGGGAAAAAACATGACCATGTTTTAGCCGGCTGCAGCATGAGCATGTCTGTTTACAAATGTATGCTAATTAGTCCGCCAAAGTTTGGATAGCAGTCGGCTGCTTTCCACAATCCAGGACCGTAGCAACGACAAGCGACCAACTGTGGCATTTTGAGGTGCGCTCCTACCAATTCTTGTATAAACTGCTTGACAAGATTAGGACAGATTAATGGGTTTGTTGTGGTGACCAAATGGCCATGTAGATAATTAAATCGATGGGCTCATGTTTTCCTTCTCAGTGTGATAAAAAAAAATTAAAAAGTAAGCGACGATAAAAGGTGACGATTGTCAAAACGGCACCTGGCGATGGACGTGAGCCTCAGTGTGTTTTCAATGAATGCGATTTCAACCTATGCGTAAATCGTTACTAAGAATCATGCCATTGTATACATCATAAAGGCTTACAACCCTTTCTACAGTCTTGCCCTATCCAAGACCAATTTGCTTTTAATGTTTACTGGCAAAAAATACGCATGACGATCGAGGAATCCTAACACTGGACCACTTGGCTATAAATATGCCGCAAACTATAAAAGCGGGGATTCGATTCAGCGTAAATAATTATATCTGCCTTCAATAATTATATGTCCCTTTACCTGAATGTGAAACGGTGAATAGCATTAAATGTTAACCTTGAAGTAAATTTATATGAAGCACACGCCTCCACTAAAACTGGTATCGTCTGTAGCGCTGTCCCATTTTGTGGAACTGGAAGACTGGCACATTGCACATGCACGGACTTGCCCACTTCATACGGGGGTGTTTCGAAGTACACTGAGCGAGGGGACAGAAAAAAAAGCTTTAAAAATTTGACCATCAGGGGGATAAAATAATCAGATTACTGTTAAATGACTGCGAAAAGCGACTCTGCACTCTGCTTTTAGCTGGTTGATCGGTCACATAAAAGTATTTTGTCTCACTGTGCGCGGCATGTTCCGATACCACTCGCCCGCACCCACCCATCAGGAATTTCGGTTTTGTGTCTCGATCAGTTTATTGCAGTTCAAGGGTGAGCCAACTATCTTTCAGTGGGCTAGTTATCTCCACAAAATAAAAAAATATGTTACATGAGTGGCAAGGTTTCGAATGGCAATACGCGAGAAAAACGTGGCAAAGTGAATGGCATTCTTTATCACAAGGAAGGCGCTAATATGTGGAGGAACCAATGAAATAGGCTTGGCGTATTCTATTGTGCTCCCGGAAAGAACAAAAACAAAACAAAACTCAAAAAAAAAAAAAAAAAAAAAAAAAAAAAAAAAAAGCGCACAAGCCAAGGCCACGAAGAACACACTGCCTCACGATGCCCATCCCTTTCTCAATTTTGTGGGAATTGGAAACTTTCTTGACTGCCAGACAGACTCGCTCTGCGTAATTGTTAAATTGCGCTTGAAGTGCATGTCGCCAGGCAAGCAAACACAGTCCGTCTTAGCAGGCAAGAAAGTTTTACCCTTGCGCACGAAGGGTAGCGTCATCACCTTACATCTGAGCGTGGTCTGGTGCATTATAACTAATATTGATCTATGTAACCGTCAGGGTCTGATCAAAGACTACTTCAGCAAATCAATGGATTAGGTTTTTCAATCTAGCAATACAGTTTCATCACCAATACAACGTTGAAACTAATTGATTCTCAACACATATGAAACATTCGCTTTTTTTTTTTTTTTTTTTGTTTTTTTTTTGTTTTTTGTTTTTTGTTTTGTTTCTTCCTTGAAGTATAATTTATCCTGGGAGTGTTTGTTTATCAGTAACAGGACTATTGTCTTAAATGTTACGTCACGATCATCCATGTTGACCGCCTATCTAGCATTTATAAGCTACATTGAAGTCGGTGACTGTGCTGAAGTCCGATTTACCCTCGGACTCAGTCCTATCCATATTCCTGGTCGTCAACACTTTTTTTCACATTGTCATCCATCTGCTTCCTTTTCTTCCGTGATCGTGGCATGTCGATTTTTCCAACTTTCTTTTCGGTAAGGTCGCAAGTAGTCCAAGACACTGAATGGCGAATGTCCCATCCATGCCGTTAATAAAGGCATGTTGTTCTTTGATCCAAGGTGATGAGAAGTGAGTGAGCAACTCCTGCCTACCGGGCTCCTGATGAGTAGAGCAAGCTGTGAAACTGCAACCCGTTTGTTCAAGCGGCGCCATATGCAAACAATGTTGCTAGGGTCTAGGTGATGGCACCTTCCGGTCACGTGGCTAATCCGCTTTCGAGTCCCCCTTTGAAGCTGTCCCATTCACGTGGAAACCCGAGTGACAAGCTTTCAAGTGTGGCTGCATTTGATGTCATTCGGGTAAAAAACTGCTTTTTTAAGCCAATAAACATCATTGTATGTTGGAAACTACACATCAAAGATGTTGATTGACATTTCTTCGAAGTACTGAGACCAAAACGGGCCGAATTTGGAAAGCTGTATTGTCATTATGGCCAACAATGTGCGAAAAAAGGGCCTCAAATCTTTCAACGGCGATTTCTCGGAATGAAATTTTCTGCTTATGAATCAATTTTGTGGACAGCGTCAATAAAAAGCTAATTGATCGATCTGCTTCAAATAATCGTCTTTTGAAAGATAAATATATTATCTGGGAACCGTTTTTTTTGTTTTTCCGTCAGATGTCCCCTTCCGAGACTTTTGTAGCCCACAAAATGAAGTAACTGTTGATGTTTAAAAGGATGATCAAAGAATTCGATAATTCTGTTATTATGTATTTTATTTGTAAACAAAAAATACGGTTCCTGCATATTGGTCTATACTTTAATTTTACATAGGTAATACACTTTTGCATCGATTATTTTTAAAGAAATGCTGACAAAATGTCAAATCTGATACCCTCTTGTAAACGGGCATGTAAAACCCTTGAAAATTATCGTATCGATATGAATCTTCTTTCGAACAAATTTAGATATCTGAACAATTAATAAAATGTATGGTTTTGTGGGTGAAATGTGAAACATAGTTCATCTATGCAACGTCAAAGTCGCGGAACCGCTGCGCGAGGCTCAATCCCCGCCGCTACCTTAATTACATAATAGATGGAACTGTACTTGGTGACCTACTTTTTGGGTCACTGCGACCCAGTAATTGTGGAGTTTGGTTCCTGTCCAAGTTTATTGTTTTTCCTCAATAACTCCAAAAGTTATGACCAGATTTGAACAAACAGTCTTTATATGGAAAGCTGGATGTTGGCCGCATATTTTGAGCAGTAACAATTTTTTAATCTGAGTTGAATGTCAAGGTCAAATGGCCAGTTTGAATATTGGGGTCATCTCGTGAATGCTGTGCACCCCACAGTTCTTGAGATAGGCCCATGTAATGTTTAGGAGGTTTAAAGCATATAAAAATCTTTGTTGACATCAATGTTGGTGGTGCCACATATAGTTTTATGTAATATACATGTCAAAATGTGAAAATCTTGTGACCGCAGTACTGTCCACAGTTTTCAGGTTAGTCCAATATAACTTTCAGGACTTAAAGGGTGTATAAAAATCTAGGTTCTTTTCGATATTGGTGGTGCCACCTACAGTATTATGCAAGACAGGCGTCAAAATATGAACATCTTGTGAACATTGTAGCATCTTTAATTTTTGGCAGATCTTCACCAAATATGGTGGGTTTGTGGGGGAGGTCAAAGTCCAAGTTGGTAATGATACTACTGGCATCACCTGCAATTTGATGAAAATTATGATCCAAAATGTGCTTTAAGATATAAAATTCCGTATCTCGAAAAGTAATTGGATTAGACTTGCCAAATTTATAGGATATGTAGACAATGTCCAAAGCTAGAATTGTATATAACATCAGTGACCTTGAACAATTTTTGTGAGGTCACCATGCCTGTAAAGTTGAATAAGGTGATTTTGAAATGGCAGGGTGTAGCTTGAACTTCAATGGCAATGTCAGTAAAGCACCAGGCAGGCCTATGGGCCTCTTGTAATACATAATCTGGGTGTCCTTGATCTTCTGTCCCAAGGAGGACATGAAGTTAAGGACTCACTCATTGTTGTCTTGGCACATGCAACAATATTCATCACAGGAGTTGCACAAATTAAGCTACGATTACATGTGGAGTGAAGTGCCATCTGGTGGACAATTTTTACATTAAGCCTAATATGTTCAGAAGCCACTTGAGGACTCACAGCTTTAAAATGAACAGGTGCAATATAGCCATGATGCGAGCAGAGCATCAGGCCCATGGGCCTCTTGTTTTCAAAAATCTCTTCAAAAGTTTTAATAGGAAACTTAAACATGGGAATTTCTTGTAATGGTTTAAAATTAAATTATTTTGGCCAGATTTGTGCCAAACTTGGAATGGATGTACCTATTTTGTGCAAATGGTCATGGTCCTGTGATAGGGCCTGTATTTTTCCGTTTGAAAATGAGTGTTCTTCTGTTTTGGGAAACTACAGATTCCGTTTCACTTCCGTTTCACTAATTCTAGGGCTCGATTTTAGCACTGGTCAATAAAAAAGGAAAAACAGTTGATCTTATCACCTCTGGAAAATGTTGATCCATCGACGAACGGCAAAGTGACTCCATATTGTTTACTATGTAAGTTGATAGCCTCCACCTACAGACGGCGCTATTATCATTGTACCTCTGTTGCGCATTATATCTATATGCCATGCAAATGAATAGTATATAGGTATGGTAGTAATGGGGTCTATAGCACACGGGTGTCCGGCCTGTCGTTAACTTTGCTCCACGTGGTATCGATAACGCCGCCGACTCGTCAAATTTGGATCCAAGTCCGTGTGTTTTGCTTTATGCAATGACATATGTGGTGATTTTGAATTATTTGAGAGGCAAAATTCACAAATTCCGCTTAATTTCCGTGGCATTTGCCGATTTTCCGTTCCAAATCATAAATTCCGTTTGAGATCATAGATTCCGTAAATTCCGTCTGTTTTCCGCGATCGCGGAAAAGCACTGGCCCTACAGTGATGTTTGGACCTTGACCTTATTCCCATGGTGACGAGACAACTGACATGAAATTTACTGTTTACTTGATAACTTGAGATCTGTTTTGAGTTAGGACCTTGATGTTGCACATGTTAATGTTTCTCTATGAAGACAATACATGAGTGACCTTTACCTCGTTTCTAGGGTCATAGTGCAACATACATAAATTTTACTCTCCACTATAACTTGAGAACTATTTGAACTGGGACCTTGATGTAACACATGTTAGTATTCTTCTGTAAATGTGAGACTTACTCAGTACATGGGTGACCTTGATCCTATCCCAAGTTCACAGAGCCACAAGTGTGATGAATGTCTAGGTCAGCTGAGCATGGGCTGTTCACACAGCCCTCTTGTTTTATGAAATTTTGTGTTTTCACTATTTACAGCTTCACCAAAACTGTCACTTGCATTGTTGTAACACTTGGTGGAAATGTAGCTTGTGGGAGGGTTAAACAAATATGTTCACTAGGTGCTGATGCTCTGGATTGCTGATTTTTAATTAATTTTAAAATTCTGGTACCTTTCGGTTAATGTATGCATTACTATTGATAACCATGTAAGTCAATGGGGATTTTTCCAGTCTCATTTCCTGTCAAGGTGGGCCTATTAGCTTTGCTGTGTTTATTATAGGTCAGCTGAGCGTACATTATATACACTCACATGCATATACATGTACACACAAATACACACATGCACACACATACACACATATACACACAAACACACACACATGTATACATATACATTCATACCACAAGAAATCGTACACAATTTTGTAATGGTATGTTAGTTGTGTCATTGTTTAACACCAAACCTGAAACTGGGATTAGAATGAGAATCTGTCACTTGTCTCTGGATCTTGACCTCCTTTCAATGGAGGCTGAGAGCAGAGAGCTGTTCCAATGATAGCAACAGGTGTGTGCAACCCATGGTCGTATTGTCGTGAAATTCTGATGTGGGTGACATGCTAGTCATGGGTAACTTGGGTATAACAGTGTGACATACATGTACTGTATAGTTGACTGTCTCCCTGTGTTCAAACTACATGCATGTGTGATGTAACATGTTTATAAGTATAGAGAATGGACCATGGTATAAAAGAAACTGGTTGCCATAAGATCAGCGTATCTGGGTAACAAAATAAAGTGTTCCAAAACTAAAGTGTGTAAAATGCAGACAGTAACATTATGGTTGAATATGAAGACAAAACAGAAAGATCTTTGAGTTTGGCCATCTAATCGTGGTGAGTTGGCTGCCAGTGCCAAATCAAATACTATTTTAGACCTCATCAAGGATGAGCCACTGATGCATGCTGGGTAAATGTTTCACCCCAAAACACCTTGAAACAGCACATAACTTGCTCAAGTAATCCAGTGAAACCTGTCTTGAAAGACCATGTCAAGGGATGACCAAATTGTGGTCTTTCAAGACAGTTGGTCTGTTATTGGAGGTGTAAATGGGGGGGGGTGTCTCCCATTACTTAGCATCACCGGTAAGCTCCGTTGGAAAGACCCCTATTTTTTGACAGCATGTTGCTCTCAAAGACCTCCCCCCTTTTTGAACCATCAATCCTAAAGGCCCCATGTTTTTAATTGTCGCTCCCAAAAGACCCCCATAAATTGTACCCAAGCTCAAGTATGGCTCTTTTTCCCCTTTTGGGATGGACCTGTGGTAGTTAGTAACTTTGTCAATACCTGCTCCCAAAGACTGCCCCCCCCCCCCCCCCCCCCGTTGTCTTATTGATTCAGCTCTCATTGGGTCTGTGTTTCATATGCTCAGTGGAGGCCTACCCATCCTAAGATATGGGTAGTGCCCCCCCTCCAGGTGTAAATAAGGTATAAACATGCTTAACAAGATGTTCTGAATAGGTGGTCTTTCAAGACAGGTGGTCTGTCAGTGGAGTGGTCCCTCAAGACAGTGCGCATTGTACATGTACCTGGCTGGGAGATGGATAACCTGGACTCAGAGAGTCAAGCCTCTTACCCTTTTATTAAGGCCACCAGGCTTATGCTAGGGTATGTGTTTGCTGCTCATATGAATGTGCTATATGGACATTAACTATGGCTGTGATTGGATGTTTTTGGCAAGGTGTCAAGTGGAGCAGATGCGTCACACAGACCCCCAGTGCCTGGCCTGACTGGGTATTATATAAAGTGCTGTCAGACTACTCTCAGCACTCCCTACTTTTTTAGGTAGGGGTGTGCAGCTCAAGTTTTTCAGAATGACCCTTCATTAGGGCTCCCATCCTACCAAATAATGGATCTTCATTAGGGCGCGTCAATCACTTTCACAGCATGCGCCCTGTTCACGGAACTGGAGTGTAAATCGTCTGGTATTGATTGCATGCGTTGCAGACAGGATAACTCAAGAAAGATTTGACAGGGGAAGTTGAAATTTTATATGAAGATGTTCCTATATATGATCTTGCTTGGGATTGCAGATAGGTAACCTTGACATATTTTTCAAGGTCACATGGGCATGTTATGTAAAATTGACACGGATGCAACAACTCTGCAAGGATTTGACTTAAGAGGTTGAAATTTGCATGTTTATGTACCATAACACCAATTAGGTTGGGATTGTAGATGGGTGACCTTGACCTATTTTCAAGGTCACAGGGCCACTTTTTAAAAATCATTGCAGATGCACTCGAGAAAGATTTGCCTTAAAGAGGTGGACATTTTTGTGTGATTATGTTTCTCTGTAAAACTTTTGTAAGACCTTGCTTGTGACTGCAGATGTATGACCTTGACCTATTTTTCAAGGTCACATAGGCATGTCATGTAAAATCGATAACTCAAGAAAGATTTGATTTGGGAAGTTGAAATTTATGCTAAATAACACAAAAATATTTGTCTTCCTCGTCAGACATGTAAACCAAGCGGAAACTTCAGTCCCTGATATAGCCCTGCCAATAGGTCACATAGGCATGTCATGTAAAATCGATAACTCAAGAAAGATTTGACTTGGGAAGTTGAAATTTATGCTAAATAACACAAAAATATTTGTCCTCCTCGTCAGACATGTAAACCAAGCGGAAACTTCAGTCCCTGATATAGCCCTGCCAATAATACCGGGTAGAAATATATTAAAGTGAAAATTTGCTGGGACAATGAGCCTCAATAAGAGTGTGCTTGTGCTTCTACATGGGTAATCTTTGCTTTGATTTTGAAATGTCAATAAAGAGTGTACCTTCACCATATCTGTAGATCATTGGAATGGGTATGCCTATTTATAAAATTAAGGGTGACAATAGTAAGGTCACATGGGGAGACATTTGATTTTCTGTCGGAAAATCAGCCTGTTCTAGTTTTACCTGTTTTTGCAGAAAAAAATGCACAAACACCAAAAATGGGAAACATTATTTTCTCATAGGAAATAAAACTACAATAAACTTCTAGCAGGAAAAGGGTATTTTAAATTTTGGATTAAGGGTTGTAGTTCAAAATTGACAGGATGTTAAAATTAAAGTTTAATTTTTTGTAAGTTTGGAAAAAAATAATTAACAATAAAATTAGAACTAAGCCCTTTTTCAAAAAAATTAAAATATTGTTTCGGAGACAGTTATGTGTTCTTTCATTTGAACTTATAAACTAAATCTGATTTTTATTTTTTAAATGCTATATTAAATTGTATGCAAAATTTAAGAATTTTTATTTTAATTTAATTGCATTAATAGCAATACTAAATTTTACATTCAGAACCAGAATCACACTTGATGTTATGTTTTCTCTATATATATACATATTTATTTTTAAGGGTGTTATATGGTAACCATAGACAGAAATCTAACTTTTATACATCAGAGTCATAAAGTGTACTACCCCTGTAACACATAGATGTGCTCTCCTTCCTGTTAAGTTCCTTGATGCAGTCTAGGAGGCAGCACAGGATCCCAGTTAATATGAATACCTTTTATAGGACTGCCCCTACCAACTGTCGGTCTTTTTTTTTTATAATTGTGTTAAGCTTCACTATTCTTTATGTCATGACAAATGTTTCCTTGTATTTTACTGGAATTGGGTCAAGGAGTTCTGAGGCATATTTCTCATAAATAACCTTTTGCTCTCATACCAGCATGCCTGGACTGTGGAGCTATGAGCAAACTAGGTCCATGCCTGGACCATGGCGTTTGCCCTACCTCATACAAAAGCTGTATAAAACTAATGTGCTTCAGAGCTCTTGCACCTCATTAATTATTCATAAGGCAGTTATCCTGGGCATGTCATTTATAGCCAGGTATTTTAAGGTAAATGATCTGATTAAAACTTCCCTGCCTGTGAGTCAGACTGTGACAGTCACACTCACCAGGCTTGGTTAGATCCCAAGGGTATTCCCCACTGGCCTATTTCCTGGTGCTTATTATGTTTAGTGTGTTGTGCACCATAGGGGATGCATGCTTAATGAACTTATCCAACCACGCTTTTGCCAAAACAGAGGTTGGAAAGAAAGTGGTTTTGTATAAGGGAGTATACACAGCATGTTAAGTTATTATTGGGTTTTTTTTCTTTTTTTTTTTTTTTTTTGTATTGGCTGACAAGTAATGCCATGTCAGTGGTTTTTGCGTTGCCTGACAAGTAATGCCATGTCAGTGGTTTTGGGGTTGCCTTGCAAGTAATGCCATGTCAGTGGTTTTTGTATGCCTGACCAGTTGAATGGCATGTCAGTGGTTTTTGCATTGCCTGGCAAGTCTGCTATATCAGTGGGGTTTTTTTTACATTGCCTGGCAAGTCATGCTGCAGCTGCCACAAGGGCAGGTCAAAAATGACTCGCCAGGGCACGGAAAGACCACTAATCAAGGCCTTTACAAGTATAGTATGGAATGAGACAAAGACTCCCAATGGAATGAGGTAAGACTCTCTGTGGAATGAGGTGAGACCCCCAATAGAATGAGGTAAGACCCCCGGTGGAATGAACTTAGACCCTCAAGTGGAATGAGGTAAGACTCCCAGTCACTGTCACATGTTACCTTGGTCATGTTGTTTTGACATTTTGTTCATCTCAGCATTTGGTGTGCATATGTACAATGTCAAACACTGTATGTCATGTTATTTTATGTGCCATAAGAAACCAGGTATCTTGAAATATGCCTTGTAGCCTGGCAGTACATCTGGTGTACCAAGGCAGGCTGAAGGGCAGCTTTATTATTATGATTCAAAAATTCATCATATCAAGTGCCCTCTATGGGGCCACACACCAAGTACAAAATATTTTTTACAATTTAAAAAATGTGCTGCCATCTTTTGGGCATTGCCCAAATTAAAAAATGCTGCCACCTGTTGAGCAATACCCAAACTAAATTACTTAACAGTGTCCATACAGGTCCATGACTTCTTAATCCAAGTTACAAGTCACGGTAACTGAATAATAAAATGTTCACACCTACTTGCCATGTGGCTGTTTGAATACTACAATCAAAGAAAATGCTAGGATGACAGTAATAAACTATAAAAGTAAAATAAAATAACATAGTCACTTTAAGAATGTTCACAGTTTATGTAAGGTTCTACTGTCCATATCACAGGTACATGTACTGGGTGTTCACAACACAAGTCATGTAGACTATCAATCAGTTAATAAACTTTGCACCACGTAAGGATAAAATCTAAAACCAAATTGAAAAATAACGAAAAGTAACGAGAATGAAACTAGGCCTTTGGCCTAGAATACGCATGTGCATAGACGTACACAATGTAGCAACGTAATTGTTACCCTCACTATAAATATGGAAGCATTTTCAAATCCCAACCAGTGCCTGATGAGACCTATCTTAGGTCGAAACGCGTCGCACAGCTGTTACTCCCTTGGCTACTTGCCTTGTCACATTTGCAAATTGAAAAATAGTAAACTATCCAAATTAGATATTCCTTTCATTATATTAGTAGCAGGTACATGCTGTGCCTTGTAGAATTCCATCCAGTTGTATTTTTATCTGGGTAGGTCTGCATGTTAATTGTGTCATGCTGATTTTCATTTCTTGACTGAAGTATTGGAGCATTCTCAGTTTTCGTAATTATGTTTCCTTTTGAAATTTAAGAGAAAATTGAACTTTTGCTGGGTATCAAGAGCTGTGAAGTTCGAACAGTCTTGTGTCACCACCTGGAAGAAGTTTTACCTGTCCTGCTGAAAATGCACACATGTAATCAAAAATGAATTTCATCCTCTATTTTATTAAAGTTACATTGGGTACACCACCTTGTTTCCAATGGGACCTTAGGTCGTAGATATTTACAGACTGGCTGTGGTTGTATGTTTTTGCATATCAAGAGTGTTCATTGAACCTTCTCCACTGGGACGTTGTTAAATTTTTTCAATTTACCCTGGATTGTATTAGAGAGAAGGGAAGTGCCCCTAATTTCACATCCATATGATGCTACTGGCCTAAAAAAAAAAAAAAAAAGGATTTGAACAGACTTCTTGCAGTTTTGGGAGAGAGATTACTATCATGTACATGTATAGAATCTTTTAGTTTGAAACATACTTTAAGAGATTTGCATCATAACTTTTCTTTTGCCAGTGAGAATGAGCCTGAATTAGTGAAATCAGTTCCAAGATATTTATAAGTTATTTACACGTTCTCAAGTACAATTTCCAAAAGTAAAGTTCCCTCTTAACAACCATCCAGTCTAGTTAAAGATTATAATTTTAGTCTTTGATAAATTTACATCCAGTTTCCACCACTTGCAAATTCTTTTAGATTATCTTAAACAATACTTTTAAACATTTAGTTTAACCACGTTTAATTTGACGGAGTGTGCAAGCCCCTTTAATACCCAGTTTTTTTAATTGGGTGGATCATTGATACAAAAATGTGAACAACTGTGGGCTGAGAATTTCACTTTGAGGCACTCCTTGTAAGATTAGAAGAGGGAGTAAAACCATTTTTTATGCATTAGAGATGTGGTTATACATATTTTTTTTTGTTTTAATGAAGATATCCCCAATTCCTGCTCTAATTGTTTCAAAGAACAGACGTTGGATCCAAGCTGTGTCATAGGCCTTACCAAAATCAACAAAACTGGCATAAAGTTTGCCACCTTTTGGTTTTGTGTAAATGCCAATAAAAGATTTCAACACAAACATATGATCTGCTGTATGGACTAATTTTTTAAAACCCATTTGTTCTTTTGTCTCAAACCCTTATTTTCAACAATAAGTGACAGTCTGTCACTTAAGATACTACTGAACACTTTAGAAAGGTTGCTACTTCTAGTAGTTTGTTGTATAGTTTTATGGAGGCCCCTTATTATTATGTCAAACAAACAAAATGTCAAATAGGGTCTGACTTTAAATGTATGTAGTATGTACACATTATTGCCCTGTAGACAGGTAATTGTAATGTCTGCTTGCTTACAAAGCATTTGTCAGTCCAGTACATGGTGGTTTGTTCAGACATTAGGCATCCAAAACATGTCATACTGTGCACAGGGACAGTGACATTACTGCCTTGTCAACATCTGGGGTGTAAATTTATCCCTTTGCTGCTCAAATCAGCCAAAGACACTGAGATGCAAAACATATCTGCTTGAATGAAAATGGTTGGAAGCTAACAGGACAGTGTGCAGTTGCTCTACAGCCATCTCGGGACAGGTTGGGCATGTGGCATTCAGCCAGTGAGAAAAAAATCCTGTTGACATTGTTAAATGATCAAAGGCTGAAAGAGATCAAATGATCAATGATTATATCATTTTATTAATAAATCAGGTCATGACACACACTTTTCATCAATGAAAATATTTCTAAAGAGTGTTTCAGTAGTAGAAAAGAAACTGATGGATGCAGGCGTGTATCATACTACTCTTACAGTGACAGAAATTGTAAGAATTATAAGGCCAGAGATAAAACTGAAGTGAGATTGTCAATTTCAAAGTGCGATATTTTATATTCCAAGCCATAGGTGGTTGAAAACAATGTAAAAGATAAGATGTTTAAATGGTTCTACAACATATCCGCTCAAAACATGAGCAGACTTGGCTCTGATTCCTTGTCATCCCATCCAGTGAGACTCTTGAGAGGCAACAACTTTCCTGAGTATGCTCTGGGTGTTTACTTGGCCAGGCCAGGTGGGAGAGTGGTTAATCCTGTCCTGATCAGGATAAGTTTAGTTGGCCAGGCCAGGTGTGAGAGTGGTTAACTCTGTCCTGATCAGAATAAGTTTAGTTGGCCAGGCCAGGTGTGAGAGTGGTTAACCCTGTCCTGATCAGGACAAGTTTAGTTGGCCAGGCCAGGTGTGAGAGTGGTTAACCCTGTCCTGATCAGGATAAGTTCAGTTGGCCAGGCCAGGTGGGAGAGTGGTTAACGCTGTCCTGATCATGGTAACACTGAGTCAATAGCCTTCTTGCTGTGTGTTGGGTGCAAATGTGCCATATATCTATACATATATTGATAGGTCTTGTCTATAATTCTCATCAAAATGAAGTTTAAATAAAACACTTTAAAGCAGACTACAATTTACTTATGTGTACTTTTAGGTGATTTAAGTAGGAGAGTGTTGATTCAGAATGTTTAATTCTGTTGGCTATCCTGTACGACTGATAATTTTAATTACAAAGAATAAGATGAGACATTTGATTCTATTGGTCACACTCAGAAAGTTACAATGGTGATCTCTGAGGTTCATTTTGTGGTGACATTTGTGATGCTGGAATGCAGGTACTTTAAGTCATCATGTCTGTCCCCCCTGCTGGGCAAGAGTGTCGTAACTTGTCCATCTTGAATTTTGACATTTTTGCAGGCAAGTATATGATAGTTTAGCCATGAAAATAACGGTGTGTTTGTTAATTCATTGTAAGAACAACAATCATACTCTTTGAAATAAAAACTCACCTCTTTATTTTTATGTGAGATATGTTTTAAAGCATGAGTTGACATGTGCCACAGGATGTTAACATGCCATATGATATTGACGTGCCACAGTGTGGTGACATGTGCAGCAAGATGTTGACATATGCTACAGGATATTGACTTGTGCCACAGCATGTTAACATGCTGTATGATATTGACATGCCACAGGGTGGTGACATATGACACAGGGTGTTGACATGTGCCACAGGATGTTGACATGTGCCACAGGATATTGACATGCCACAGGATGGTGATAAGTATGAGTTATGTTTATGTTGGCAGGTGCTGTACTGAGGCAGGTTTGGATCACAATATGGCACTGACACCTAGTCCGTCCTTGTATGAGGAGATGTGGAAACGATCACCTATCAGTCACAGTAATAAGGTACATATACATTGTAGCATTTGTTGGTAACACTGTGGTACATTGTAGCTACTGTTGGTAACACTGTGGTACATTGTAGCATCTGTTGTTAGTGCTGTGAACATGGTCATGTGTAAGGCACAGCTGTGTTTCCAAACCCCCTCCACTTGCAGATCAGACCTTTAATCTTCATTGTACTTAGAATTACACTAGCCACAGCCCCATAAGGCTAATTTGGAAGGGGTTAAATACACCTTTGCTGGGGATTTTGAGTCACACTACTACTACTACTACTACTACTACTACTACTACTACTACTACTACTACTACTACTACTACTACTACTACTACTACTACTACTACTACTACTACTACTACTACTACTACTACTACTACTACTACTACTACTACTACTTGTAGTAGTAGTAGTAGTAGTAGTAGTAGTAGTAGTACTACTACTACTACTAGTAGTAGTAGTAGTAGTAGTAGTAGTAGTAGTAATAAAGTGTTGATGGCAAACAGAATTTTGTCAGAATGTGTTGAAAATGATTTTAACATAAAGAGGTGTCCACTATAGTTTGATGGTCTATAATATTGTGTTGAGTCTTTATACAGACATGCTTCTTTACACAATGTGATAGTGGTCTATATTATTGTATTGTGTCGTAATAGAAAGGTTCTACTGTATACAATGTGACAGTGGTCTATATTATGGTGTTGTGTCTTAATAGAGGTTCTACTCTATAAAGTGTGATAGTGGTTTATATTATTGTTTTGAATCCTAGTAGAGAGGTTCTACTGTATACAGTGTGATTTTTGGTCTATATTATGGTGTTGTGCTTTAATAGAGAGGTTTTACTGTATACAATGTGATAGAGGTCTATATTATTGTATTGAATCTTCATAGAGAGGTTTTACTGTATACAGTGTGATAGTGGTTTATATTATTGTATGGAGTCTTTATGAGGAGGTTCTACTGTATATAGTGTGATAGTGGTTTATATTATTGTATTGAGTCTTAGCAGTCAGATTTTGCTTTATATAGTATGATAGTATATTTATATGTTGAGGTTGCGAAAGCTCAGTTGATAATTTGCTACATAACGTAGCAGTCAGTCAGAGCATTGATTACCACACTAACCAGGCAATGCTTACATTGTCCAGTGATAGTATGTAAAGTATGCAAGGTTGACTACTTTAATGTGTCTTCCTCAGGAAAATGGAACCAATAAGGAAACATAAGTTCAAAGAAATTGTCTCAAAAAAAGAAGAATTCTTGCATTAACATCAGCTTGACTTGAGCGGATGGACATAATTGTCTTAGAAATCAGGGTGACAGAGATAAAAAGAAAAAAATAAGGAAATAAAATGAAAATTTTGTCAAAGATTATAGCATTACAAAAGTGATGTGGCCTGTATATCTGACCATGTACAGCTGACCCACGGGCAGGTTTTCATTGTCCTCTCATCCCACATTGGACCACATGATCTGCAGGGATTAACTCATTATGACAGGCATACTTGGCTGTAGGTATGACTCAGGGTTAACTGATTATGACCAGCATACTTGGCTATAGGTATGACTCTGGTATTAACTGATTATGACCAGATACTTGGCTGTAGGTATTACCAAGAAATTTGTACCACTCCAAATTGTTATATATGTGCCCACCAGACATGACTTCATAGTTTTGATTTCTATAGATTGATTACATAGAATAGACAAATATCACTGATAACTGAAATGTAATTGGTATGTTCATTTAAAGACTTCGCCATTTACATTGTAATTGTTACATATTTATAAAGGGGTGGCCCTTACAATAGCAACATAAATTTGTCTTAGTAAGGGTCTCCCCGATCATCATCTCACCTATATGTTAATTCTACTTACAAATGACCTATAATTAGGTGAGTATTTTTGATCGAATAAATGTGATGTTGAATCTTGAATCTTGAATCTTAACCGTCATACTTAGCTGCAGGTTTGACACAGGGATTAACTGATTATGACCTGCATACTTGGCTGTAAGTATGGCCCAGGGATTAACTGATCATGACCTGCATACTTGGCTGTAGGTATGGCCCAGAGATTAACTGATCATGACCTGCATACTTGGCTGTAGGTATGGCACAGAGATTAACTGATCATGACCTGCATACTTGGCTGTAGGTATGGCCCAGGGATTAACTGATCATGACCAGCATACTTGGCTGTAGGTATGGCGCAGGGATTAACTGATCATGACCTGCATACTTGGCTGTAGGTATGGCGCAGGGATTAACTGATCATGATCTGCATACTTGGCTGTAGGGATGACACACAGATTAACAGAATATGACCAGCATACTTGGCTGTAGGTATGACGCAGGGATCAACTGATTATGACTAGCATACTTGGCTGTAGGTATGACGGGGCTAATGTCTGGTGCTTGTTGTCCTCATGGCCACTTGAGTCTTTTAACCAGGCTGCGGTTTAGTCCTCTGGCCCTCTTTGGGTGAAGCAGTCACCAGTCAAAAAAAAGATGAACTGCTAAATACACTGAATCTCTCTTGAAAGCCCAGCCTACGGATGACCAACAGACCACCCTAGGGATTACCAACAGACCACCCTAGGGATTACCAACAGACCACCCTAGCGATGACCAACAGACAACCCTAGGGATTACTGACAGACCACCCTAGGGATGACCAACAAACAACCCTATGGATTATTGACAGACCACCCTAGGGATTACCAACAGACCACCCTGGGGATTACCAACAGACCACCCTAGGGATGACCAACAGACCACCCTAGGGATTACCAACAGACCACCCTAGGGATGACCAAAGGACCACCCCTAGGGATTAGCTTATGTTTTCTTGTTCTTCTGGCCACATGGTCTCCAAGTTAGCTTTCCCATTGTTTATCATTTCACAAATACCAGTAGACATTTGTTTACATAGCCATCATTACAATGTTGATTGCATAAAAAAAAAGTCATGTAGAGTAACATGCCGTATGTGGGCCTAACTGATTAGTCCAGTCCTCAAAGGCCATCTTTTACATGCACGCAAGAAATGAGGAATATACAGCAAAATATCTGGATTAAAGATTGTATATAAAAAAAGAAAGAACAAAAATATGCATTGGCCATTAAGTCCAAATTGAAAGTATAATTTTATACAGCCATGTGAAAAATGTGTTCAAAAAAAAGTAATGTAAGTGACACCCCTGTTTGGAAAATGGGGATGTTATCATTATATGCGAGGAATATATATATATATATGGAATACACCAGATGTTCTGTAATCAGACCACAAAAAGATATATTTTCAAGTCATGTGCTTTTTAATGACAAGGCCCCCAGCACAGGGTCTGTGAAAATTATACATCGGCCTTTCAATCCAAATTGAAAGTATAATTGTATACAGCTATGTGAAAAATGTGTTTGAAAAAAAGTTATGTGACATTCCTGTTTGGAAAATGGGGATGTTATCATTATATGCCGGGGGGGGGGGAATATATATATATATATATATATATATATATATATACATGTGGTACACCAGATGTTCTGCAATCAGACCACAAAAAGATATATTTTTGATACTTTTTTAAGACGAGGCCCCCAGCACAGTGGCAATCTGTCACAATGATGTGGGTGAACTTGTGAGAAACCAAGGATGTTGCTGATATTTGTGGGAAGTTAAGCATACTCATCCAAAAAGTGAACACTCTTCCTAGTATCAGGCACAGTGTATGTTTGGAGAACACGACTACAAATTTTCAAAAAATAAAATTTATGGAAGTTGCTAGCTTTGCAAGAAATATATGTTGTCATGTTAGACTGCGGGATCTGCCCATATATGTGGGTATTTTCTCAATATCATACCATAGATCATTGATCAGGCACTTCTGTCTCCATATAGTACTATAGATCATTGATCAAGCACTCCTGTCTCCACATAGTACTATAGATCATTGATCAAGCTCTCCTGTCTCCATGTAGTACCACAGATCATTGATCAAGCACTCCTGTCTCCATATAGTACCATAGATAATTGATCATGCACTCCTGTCTCCATATAGTACCATAGATCATTGATCAAGCACTCCTGTCTCCATAATGTACCACAGATCATTGATCAAGCACTCCTGTATCCATATAGTACTATAGATCACTGATCAAGCACTTCTGGCTCAGCATAACACAATAGATCCTTGATCAAGCTCTCAGGCATATCATTCATTTACTTATAGATAAATTTCCACTTATTATATGAAGTATGTGAAAACTGAAAGTCAGGACCTGAGCTTGGGAACACACACTAGTAGATTTTAACGGCGGCGTATGGACATTTCGGCGGCGGTGGGCGGTGGATGGTGGCGACCAGCGGTGGATGGCGGCGACCAGCGGCGGTCTGCGGCGACCAGCGGCAGTCGGCGGCGATCGCCGCTGTCCGCCGCTGGTGGCCGCAGACCGCCGCACTCATTCTCACCTGCTGTGGAGTCTCAACACGAATGGGCGGCGGTGGGCGGCGATACTGCCTATCGCCGCCCACCGCCGCCCACCGCCGCAGAACGCCGCTCATCGCCGCCTTCTGCCGCAGACAAACTCAAATCAGTCCAGGGAGCATCTCTTTCTTTCAGTTGTAAGCTAAGAGAAGAAATATATGCACCTTTTTAACAAATGTGTGCACTTATGGACCCAGGCTGGGTGACAGTAAAAGTCAATATGTATATATACACACACACACACACTGTGTATGGGTGTGTATATATGTGTATATATGTGTGTATATATATGTATATATATATATATATATATATATATATATATATATATATATATATATATATATATATATATATATATATATATATATATATATATATGGGTGTAATTAATTTTGTATTGTTACAGCCAAACACACAATACAGTATTAAGCATGCTAAACTACAATTACAGAATTTGAAGCTTAAACATACATATTATATTGACTTCTGACTGGCTCATAATACATTAAATATAAACAAATACTGTCCACAAAAAACACGCATGTTGGGTGTATTTAATTGTGCATTGTTATTATATTGTACTGTTTCTGCTAGTGCATCTTATTGAACCGGGAGGAGTCCTGCATCTAAATGGTCTGGGCTTAAGATATCTTCTGCATATACATGCAGGTTGAGAGCCCATAAACATCCCTCATCCTTGGCAGTGATGAGTGGATGGGAAACCCTGGATGCAGGAACAAATGTCTCCCCAACAACTTCATGGTCCATTTTCCAAAAGGTCTGTCCTACATCCAGGATATATAATATAATAACTATATATGTATGTTTAAGATTCAAATTCTGCAATTGTAGTTTGGCATGTGTAATACTGTATTGTGTATTTTTGGCTGACAGTAAGCTTTTGTTTGCAGTCAGCATGGTGCTGTCATAATTAAAGATATTTATTCTGATAATGATGTCTTGATTAATAATTTATGAAATATATATATATATGTATATATACATAAATGTACACATATATACACACCCATACACAGTGTGTGTGTGTGTGTGTGTATATATACATATTGACTTTTACTGTCACCCAGCCTGGGTCCATAAGTGCACACATTTGTTAAAAAGGTGCATATATTTCTTCTCTTAGCTTACAACTGAAAGAAAGAGATGCTCCCTGGACTGATTTGAGTTTGTCTGCGGCAGAAGGCGGCGATGAGCGGCGTTCTGCGGCCCACCGCCGCTCATTCGTGTTGAGACTCCACAGCAGGTGAGAATGAGTGCGGCGGTCTGCGGCCACCAGCGGCGGACAGCGGCGATCGCCGCCGACCGCCGCTGGTCGCCGCAGACCGCCACTGGTCGCCGCCATCCACCGCTGGTTGCCGCCATCCACCGCCCACCGCCGCCGAAATGTCCAAACGCCGCCGTTAAAATCTACTAGTGACAGAACATGCTATAAGGCTGACGCCATCAAGTTGGACGAACTCTGCACCTCACTGTTAATTCGCCGGTTTTGAATTTTCTCACAAACATGCCTGAGCACTCATGCTTCATTGTAATAACATGAATCCTTGGATTAAGAACTCATGGCTCAGTACATGTATAATATCAGGGATCCTTAATGATGCACTCCCGGTGCAATACAATACTATAAATCCTCTGTAGGCACTCCTGGCACAGTATAATGCAACAGATCTATAGTCAGGCACTCCTTTCTGACTCAGTACTATTATAATACTCTGGATCCTTGATCAAACACTCCTGACTCATTATAATACCATAAATCCTTAGTGAAGCACTCCTAGATCAGTATAATGCGATAAATTCTTAATGAAGCTCACCTGGCGCAGTATAATGCCATAGACCCTCAATGAAGCACTCCTAGATCAGTAGAATTTTTTTTTTTCAGACCACTGCTGTTACATGACACTGTGATCTACAATTTATGACCGGTGGTCATTGGGTGTCTGACTTGACACACTCGTCTCATGACATTCAGCCCTTGTAGTGCAATGCTAAACTACAGGGAGCCATGCAACGTCAACTTGACTAGGCATGGCCACACTTACAGGTACAGCATGACATACGTGCAACATTAGCAACGAATGTTACACCATGATATAAAAGCATGTAAGGGGAGCCATTAACCTCAGTCTCTGATGAGTCACAGAGGTGACGAAACCGGTCAAACTTTGATTTTGTTTTGGACAGCAGTTGGGCTTCTCTCGCCAGTTTCGGCTTAGCCCAGTCTTATTTGCTAGATCAGTATAATGCCATGGATTATTAATCAAACTTTCCAGGCTGAGTATAATGCAATAGATCTTTGATCAAGGGCTCCTGACACAGTATAGTATCATAGATCCTTATTTGAGTACTCCTGGCTCAGTATAATGCCATAGAGGTCAGCATAAGGCCATAGATCATTAAGTGCCCCTGGCACAGTGTAATGCCAGGAATCCTGAATCAAGCACTTGTGACTCAGCATAATATGATCGATCATTAATCAAGCACTATGGCTCAGTATAATATGATAAATCATTGATCAAGCACTTCTGGCTCAGTATTTGATAGATCATTGATCAAACACTCCTGAGTCAATATAATATGATAGATCAGTTATCGAGCATTCCTGGCTCAGTACATGCTAGATCACTGATCAAGCAATCCTGGCTCAGTACATGCCAGATCACTGATCAAGCCTTTTTTGCTCAGTTAAATACCACAAATCCTGCAGTTGGAGGGTCCATGGTTATACCAAGCTGACCTAGCTTGACCCAGGCACAGACATCTCTCCTGGCCACATTTATTGTGTTCTCAACCCTTGGTGCTTTACATTGACCTGTAACAGGATCTGTGTACCATCTGAGGTGAAACACATGGTGATTATTGTATCATTATTTAAGTTTTGTACCAATACCAAGTAGTTTTTATTCTAATGTTGGTCCTGTCTGGTAATTTTCATCTCATAACAGAAAAGATTTTGGTTAGAGACTTCAGAAAGTTTTGGGGTGATTGAATTGTGACTATTTTACAATCAGAGTCATTTTGGGAATTTATTTTTTGTTTTTTGTTTTTTTTAAACTTCAATTATTTGGGTGCTTGCTTGCTTGCTTGCTTGCTTGTTTGTTATTATTGTTTTCTTTCTCTTTTTTTTTTGGGGGGGGGGGACATAGGGTAGTTTGCATGAACATAGCCTACCTAATTTTTGATGACTTGTCACAAGCTCCGTATGTCCCCAAAACTTGACAGATCAACTGCCTTGGATGTGAAGCATGCAGCAATACCTGCCTCTTGAGACAACCCTCTCATCAGGGGCCCCTCCATAAAGCCCCAAGTCCTGTAGCAGAGGTCATAGTTAGCATTTCCATGTGCATTGAACTGAGTGCACAACCCAGCTAACAAAATATTTGCATGCTGGAGTTGTGTGTTCCCATTGGATTGTATGTTATACTAACTATGCTCCGAATGAGCTGGTTACACTTGATGGTAATGAAGTAAAATTTTCAGAATCATTTAAAGTAACACGCCTAAATGTGGAGTGGTTTTTAGGGTATTGGGTTGCAAATTACAATCGAAGGTAATCATAGTAATGGGAAAACACAACTTTAGCCTGCCTGACTGCAGTGCCCTCTACAGGAGGGATACAGGAACCTTCCATTCTTGTGCTTCCAGTGGTATTGTACCACTACTGAGAGACCACCTCTCTTGAAAGACCACATTATATATGGCATAATGGGTGGTTTCTCAAGAAAGGGACTACTTTGTATACGGTAACACAATAAAGACAGGCTGTATGTAAGATACAAGTGAGGGGAGAGATGGCACAAATACTGTTTGAGTGAGTACATTATGGTAGCTGTAAGATGCTTGTTTATTTTGTAGGAGGTATGCTACTTTGTGCAGAATGTTTGACTTCAAAAACCTCCAAAATGCTGAAATATACAAGAGAGCATGGGAAATAACACCTGTTCGATATGTTGACCAGGTATTCATAAGTTTCACCCTAACATTGCTTTGACATATACTCTCCCTCCGACATTGATTGTCTTCTCTGTATATGTACATAATATGTCAGTAGCTATAGAGTGCAATTTGTGTTGATTTTCATTCCATCTGTTTTATGAAAATTCGAAGTGATGAGATTTCTGGGTGCCTATGATCTATTTACAGAGTAGGCCTGCAGAGTACAGGTAGCATGCAATACTTTGGCAATGTGTCAAAACTCCAATGGAATTTTATTTGTGGAATTGTTTGGCTGTATGTATCTGAAAATGTACAAGTTGAATGATGCTCTTTGGCTGTGAATCTAATATTGTGAGGAGATTCTTTGTTTGTGTGAAATTATAGTAGTGGAAAGATACTGTTTGACTATGTTGAACTTTCGCAGTGGAAGGATACTCTTTGACAATGTGAAACTATAGTAGTGCAAGGATACTGTTTGACTATGTGAAACTAACATCGTAAGGATACTGTTTGACTAGGTGGAACTATACCACTGGAAGGATACTGTTGACTGTGGAACTAACATTGTAAAGATGGTTTTGCTATGTAAAACTATAGTAGTGGAAAGATACTGTTTGACTATGTGAAACTTTAGTAGTGGAAGGATACCGTTTGACTATGTGGAACTATAGTAGTGGAAGGATACTGTTTGACTATGTGGAACTGTTTTAGTGGAAGGATATTGTTTGGCTGTGTGAAACTATTGTAAGGGGAAGGACACTCGTTGACAATGTGAAACAATAGTAATGGAAGTATGTTGTTTGGCTGTGTGAAACTACTTGTGGACTGATATTGTTTGGCTATGTAGAGCTATAGTTGTGGAAGGATACTGTTTGGCTATGTGAAAGTACAGCAGTAGAGTGGGAGGATATTTGAAACAATATTGTTTGGCTATATGGAATTATTGGCCTAGCAGTGGAAGGATTCATATTGTTTGGCTGTGTGAAAGTACAGTGGTGGAAGAACCCAACAAAGATATTGTTTGGCAATCTGGAACTACAGTGGTGGGAGGATATTGTTTAGGTGTGCGAAAATATAGGGGTGGAAGAATTAATTTTTTGGCTATGTGGAACCTCAGTCGAATGTTATTGTTTGGTTTTGTGAAATTATTATTATTATTATTATTATTATTATTGTTATTATTATTATTATTATTATTATTATTATTATTATTATTATTATTATTACTACTACTACTACTACTACTACTACTACTACTACTACTACTATTATTATTATTATTATTATTATTATTATTATTATTATTATTGAAATATAAAGCCTTCAGTTTTAGCTTTTGATAATTTTAAAACATAACCAGCATTCAAAAGCCCCAGTGAATTATTTTGGATATGTAAACAATGGTTCTCTGCAAAGAAAACCTGACTGTGTGGCACGGTATTGGAGCCTTTGTACCAGTCACGTTGCACTTTTTGTTCACACGTGTTTGTGTGCAAATGTAACAATCATACTTGTAAAGATTCAGTTGTTATTAAATTGAATATTAGATATTTGCCATCGTGATGATACATACTTTTTGGCCTGTTTGCATCAGTACTTTTCAGTCAGTATACATTGGTAGTTTCCACTTGTATAGCCCCCAAATCTGAAGCTGTCCACACTGAGTAGTTAGTTTGATAAATGTACAACACATTACATGTCTTAACCCTTTAAGCGTTAATTACTGCTATCATCATTTTCTTATCACCATTAAACATATAATGGTCAAATGATTCAAATTCCTCATGAAAGCACCTTTCATTCGAATACCAGCAAGCCTAGTCTAAAGCAAAAAGTGGTCGTAGTCAACAGCTTTCCTCGGGACACTGCGCGCAAAATGTCCCGATGAAAGCTGTTAACTCAAACTTAAAAATTAGCAATTTAAGGGTTAAAGATTAAAGATTCAGATTCCTGTGATTTTTGTATCCCTGTATTTTTGTTGATCTCTCCTTTGTATCAAAATCATATTAACTTGCGGGAGAAATCCCGAATCTGGGGGTGCGGTGATCAGACCAGCTTTCAAAAAGTGGCCTTTCTGCCTGCAGGTACAAACTCCCACCATGATCATGCTGGGTGCAAATGATCTCAGAGTGCCACCTTCCCAGGGTCATGAATATCGACATGCCCTGATGGCCAGAGGAGTACCAGTGAGGTAAGTTCTTGTACACCATGTACACCAGGCTCTTGCTGCTAGCTGTGTGACAGTACGTCAATAATTGATGCTTTCACTACCACAGAAAGTGATAAGTGAGTCCAAACTTGCTAGGCGTTCACTGCTGTTTGTGTATCAGTGAGGGTATGAATGACCTGTGTCCACTGCTGGATGTTTGCAGTAAGGTCAGTATAGTATGAGGCTTTCAGTGTCTCTTATCTAGGACAAGGCTTTCTATATGCCGCCAATGAGGTACATACGCTTAACTTTGTACCTTGTGTATATCAGTCATTTGGCTTATAACATGTCACAAAAGGAGTTATGTGTGCCATCATCTCTATACCAAGATAAATATGTGAAACTGAAAGGATATATATATTTATAAATACAACCAGTTTGATTCTGATCTTTGCCAATGCATGGTCACTTGTACAGCAAACAAAGTTCCCAATTGAAGAAATGTTCCCTCCATTTTTTTATGCATAACATAATTGATGTCCCCCATGATGATCACGGCTCCTTGTTTTGTTTTTTTTCCAGAACCATTGTGTATGAGGGAAATAGCCATCCCATTATCAAGGTGGACTCCGAAGCTGATGCCTTTGTGAACATTATCCAGTGGTTCCAAAAATACCTGCCACAGTCATAGCAGATGCGGGCTTTTTTGGACCTGCAAAGACCTGTTCAGGAATAATCATATGGCTCCCTCTAGTGTGATGGGAGTGCAGTAAAAATTTGATTGCTGATAACAAGTGGCTCCTTTTAGAAGGCAATATATTATCCAGTTACCATGTCACTCATATTGTACCAATTTCCTGACTTGTTATGCCCCCTCCCCCCCTCCTACCAGAGTCAGGGCATATAGTAAACACTTCTGTGTGTGTGTCCATGCATTTGTCTTTGACACGTCGTGTCTGGGCAGTAACTCTGTTGTCCTCTTTGAGTCATGAAACGTTGCACGCATGTGTATCTGGACTTCAGGGTGTGACATGCATAAAAGTAGGTCACCAGGTCAAGTATCTGGGTCACAGTGATACAGTGAGGGGGGCATATATCTAGGAATCTCTGATCCTGTTTCAATTACAAAATAGAACAAGACAAGTTTGTATGACTCGCACACTTCTCCTGGACAAGTCGTGTCCTGTCTGAGTTAAAGGTTGGATATCTCCATTTATATGTCATGATGATTTGGAGCCAAAGACCTGGTATTTAACAACATCAAAGACCCAATGGTCATGGCATTTATGCCTCTTAGGCAGACATTGCTTGGTATATTCTGTAAGTACACTTGGTCAGCCACAGGACTGCAGGAATATTATACAGTAAGCGGAACAAAATTGAACTGTCACCCTTTGTACAGAATGATATACCAATCAGGAAATTGATCAGCACCATGGCCATTGGCAGTCCGTGTGCCATGTTGCACTGTAGTCTGTAACCATGGTAACCAAAGCAGACCAATCAGATTTGGAGTCACTTTTTCAGCATTTAAACAGGGATCATGTGATCAGAGCGCAGACCAGGTCGGGGGGAGAGGAGACAATACAGAGATAGTCTGGTTATCTGGTAGTTCAGGTCATGCATAACAACACAGGTGACTTGTTTGCTTAATACTTGTTTCTTATCAACATGTTATCAAATAGAATACACCACCCTAACCAGGGATATTTGATGAAAATATGCCTGCTCTAACCTAGAAATATTGTGTATTCACCACCATTATCAATGACCTGCATTGTCCAGTGATAAAAGCCAACAGTTTGACCACCCACTTAAATATTAACTCATTCCATACTATGGTCACAGGCATTGGTGAGTGGTTCTCGCACTGCCTGGCAAGTCATGCTGCAGCTGCCCTTGCGGCAGCTGCAACATGACTTGCCAGGCAGTGCCACAACCACTGACTTAAGACTTTAGGCATGTTGCTACTTGAGTGAAAGCTCTTTTCATGAAGAATTTAAATTTGCAATTGTCTTAAATCTAAGTAAATATACGGAAAAGTCAGGGACTGGTATGGAATGAGTTAAGAAGACCAAAAAGCCTTTCATTTTATGCCACATTCTTGTCGATTTATTGTGGGTGCATTAAGGAAGATCCCACATGGAGCAAATAGTTTATTCCTTGGCATTATGTGCAGCAAAAATATTTGACATGTGTGGAAAAATGCACAGGACTGAGAGAAGACTATGGATGAAGTCACAATTGTAGAGCAATGGACATGGAGGGAGGCACAAATGAGATTTGCATAGCATTTTTAATAAGACCGAACTCGCTTTGTATAAAAACAATGTTATGGAGTCAAATTACAATATTTGATGAAAGAAAAAAATTGTCTGTTTTCTGTTACTTGTCTCCCTCAGTGCAGTATGCAATTCTCTTCCCTTATTTTGTTGAATTCTAAAGCTTGAAGAAAGAGTACAGTTATAAATATATTAGAGTTGTTTGTCTTTCTTGTGATACAATTTTTTGTTTGCTATTTTCTGAGTAAACTATGATTTCTTCCAAACCACATACTGGGTTCGCTCACAGGGACATAGCTTTGGCCACTGTCTCTGTCCATCACTTCATTCATTCAGGTCCATATCCAATGCATTGTTTTTCTCACATTATGAATAGAAAGGTGGCCACCTTTCACCTTCTCTTCAGTTTTCATCTTTTTCCATGAAAATGTACAGGAAAACCTTTACTGTTGATGTGAGCAGTTGACCTGTACCTGTGAGATCAATCAGGTCACTGGATCATTGGTGGGTATGTTTACTTACATCTTGAGAACTGTCACACTGAAGTAAAAGTGCTGTTTAAATCTTTCTGATAAATGGTCATAAAACTTCAGTGATAAGATATAGTTACTACATTAACGACCTGGGACTTTCATTTGAATAAATACAATGTAACCTTATTATTCTGTAATCAAGTCATGAAACCAATGTTGCCATAGGAATTTGTCTCAATCATGAATCACATTTCTGATACTGAAATATTGTTTTTGCATACGTAGGTATCCAACAGTGCACTTAAAACCTGTAACCACTGATAGGCACCAAACTGCACTTCAAACCTGTGATAGGTACCAACAGTGCACACAAAACCTGTGACCACTGATGGGTCCCAAATTGCACTTAAAACCTGTAACCACTGATAGGTACCAAACTGTGCTTCAAAACTGTAACCACTGATACGTACCAAACTGCACTTCAAACCTGTGATAGGTACCAACAGTGCACACAAAACCTGTGACCACTGATGGGTCCCAAATTGCACTTAAAACCTGTAACCACTGATAGGTACCAAACTGTGCTTCAAACCTGTAACCACTGATACGTACCAAACTGCACTTCAAACCTGTAGCCACTGATAGGTACCAAACTGCACTTGGAATCTGTAACCACTGTTATGTAACAAACTGGACTTCAAACCTGTAACCACTGATAGGTATGAAACTGCACTTGGAACCTGTAACCACTGATAGGTACCAAACTGCACTTCAAACCAGTAACTGCTGATAGATACCAATAGTGCACTCAAAACTTGTAACCACTGATAGGGTCTTAAATTGGACTTGAAATCTGTAACCACTGACAGGTACCAAACTGCATTTCAAACCTGTAACCACTGATAGGTACCAAACTGCACTTCAAACCTGTAACTGCTGATAGATACCAACAGTGCACTCAAAACCACTGATAGGGTCTTAAACTGCACTTGAAATCTGTAACCACTGACAGGCACCAAACTGCACTTAAAACCTGTAACCACTGATAAGTACCAAATTGCACTTCAAAACCTGTAAGTGCTGATAGATACCAACAGTGCATTCAAACTGTGTAACCACTGATAGGTACCAAACTGCTTTTCAAACCTGTAACCACTAATAGGTACCAACAGTGCACACAAAACCTGCAACCATTGAAGGGTCCAAAATTGCACTTCAAACCTGTAACCACTGAGAGGTACCAAACTGCACTTCAAACCTTTAACCACTGATAGCTCCCAAATTGCACTTCAAACCTGTAACCACTGATTGGTCCCACACTGCATGTCAAACCTGTAACCACTGATAGGTACCAAACTGCACTTTAAAATCTGTAACTGCTGATAGTTACCAACAGTGTACTCAAAACCTGTAACCACTGATAGGTCCTAAACTGCACTTCAAATCTATAACACCAATGGGTACCAACAGTGCACTCAAAACCTATTAACACTGAAGGGTCCAAACCTGCACTTCAAACCTGTAACCACTGATAGATCCCAAACTGCACTTCAAACCTGTAACCACTGACAGATCCCAAACTGCATCTCAAAACTAAACTTCAAATCTATAACCACCAATAGGTACCAACAGTGCACTCAAAACCTATTAACACTGAAGGGTCCAAACCTGCACTTCAAACCTGTAACCACTGACAGGTACCAAACTTCACTTCAAACCTGTAACCACTGATAGATCCCAAACTGCACTTCAAACCTGTAACCACAGATGGGTCCCACACTGCATGTCAAACCTGTAACCACTGATAGGTCCCACAATGCACTTCCAACCTGTTACCGCTGATAGGTCCCAAACTTCATTTCAAACCTGTAACCACTGACAGGTACCAAACTTTACTTCAAACCTGTAACCACTGATAGGTCCCACACTGCACTTCCAACCTGTAACCACTGATAGGTCCCAAACTGCATGTCAAATCTGTAACCACTGATAGGTACCTAACAGTGCACTTCAAACCTGTAGAAAATGACCACACCAAGAGTTCATATACTTGTTATAAACCAGTAATGTTGTGGTTCATTAGAGGTTAAAACAAGATCAAATGTACCAAGCTTTGACAAGATGGTCCCTGGAGACAGGGGCACTGTCCATTGATGTGCAAATTCTGTTTCCAACTGCAGGTGTATAAGCAAGAATGGCAGACCTACCATCTAGGCCCCTGCATTGTGGTTTTTGCGGGGTATAATTGGTATTGTGCTGAATAGACAGACCCATCATCAAGAGATTTTTGTCAAAGTGAGAGATGTAAATTCTTGTGCTGATCTTCAATAGTAGTTTCGGTGCTTGACACACTTTTTGACAATAATATACTGCAGTGTAATTAACTTTATTTCACTGTATTTTATTTTTTCATATTTTGCTGATAGAAAAAAAAAAAGAAACATGAAAATAAAACAAAATGAACTTGTATTTTGTGGAACATAATTTCTATTGTTTTGTGCCATCAACAAAAAGAAAGGCAGTATTCGTGATGTTCATGTCCACAAAATTGTTTTTCAATGTAATATTTTTTTGTTATTGCACTGTGCCATTTGAGCACACGATGGCCACAGTCCTCTTGCACATTTTTGTTATGGATCTGTGTTTCTGTAGGTTTATGGACCCTTTTCAAGGGTCCATAGTTGGTTGCACATGGGACAACATGTAATCAAAATGGTCTGAAGTAGCTTCTGGGTCTGATTAATATTGTCAGTACATGTATATAGTCACCCTTGGGCTGTTAATTTTTTGTGATTCTGGAACTGTTTCAATAACAAGTTCAGACAAGTTCCATTCATAACATTATTATCAGCTGGCTGTTGATAGCCTTTGTTTCTCACATGCACAGCACACTGTGAAACTATATTTTGGTCATACTCAAACACCCTGACTATTTGTAGTAGAGATCATCTTAACCTCTATAAAGAACACTTAGTGACACATCAGCTGCAGATATGTTCAGAAATAAACACCTCAGGCACATGATCCAGGCAGGTTTAACTTCAAACAGCATCCAAGTCATTAACTGGCAAATGACTGCATAATTACAGGGATGTAAACTGCAGGTACTTTCAGCAAAACTGTTCTCCCCAATGTAGTCATGTGATTTTGCATCAAAAGACAGCTGGAATTAACATTCTTATGTGATCTGAGAGAAGCTGCCAGTCCCAATACTATGATGTTTTATTGAACTACAAATGGAGATTTTTACCTTGTGGTATGTATGCCACAATATGTTTTGACTGGTCACTGACATGGAGATGGTAGAATGACAACTGACATGGAAGGGGTAAAATGGAACAGATATGTAGAGGGTAAAATGGCAACAAATATGTAGTGGGTAGCATGGTAACAGACATGTAATGGGTAAAATGGTAACTGACATGTAGTGGGTAAAATTATTACTGACATGTAACGAGTAAAATGGGAAGAGATATATAGTGGGTAAAATGGTAACTGACATGTAGTGGGTAGAATGGTAACTGTCATGTAGTGGGTAGAGTGGTAACTGACATGTAGTGGGTAAAATGGTAACTGACATGTAGCAGGTAAAATTATTACTGACATGTAGCGAGTAAAATGGAAACTGACATGTAGTGGGTAGAATGGTAACTGACATGTGGGTAAAATGGTAACAGACATGTAGTGGGTAGAATGGTAACTGACATGTAGTGGGTAAAATGGTAACTGACATGTAGTGGGTAAATGATTACTGACATGCAATGTCTAAAATGGTAGCTGCTATGTAGTGGGTAAATTATTATTTCTGACATAAAGCAGGTGAAATGGTAACAGATATGTAGAGGCTAAAATTTTAAGAGCAAGGAAAATCTCCCTGGAATCATGATGCTGACAGAAAACATCAACGTGTTTTACTTTGACAATTTGACAGAAGCGTAATGTTTTATTGAAATAATATATGTGTGCTGCTTATTTGCATAAAATATAAACTTAAAATTTATGGCAAACCAGTTTATATGTTTTTTGTCATATACTTGTAAACAACCCAGGCATTGTAATTTAATTCATCCTAATGTTAAAGTAGACTGGGAGCTAATATGTGATTGATGTCATCACAGTTACATTACAATACTGCAGCTACGGTGCCCATGCCTGTGTTAATGTTGTCATACCGTTTAAAGGGCCAATGCATCTAATGCAGCGGTCAGTTTTTGGGGGTTTTTTTGAATCACAGAGCAGAGAGTTGAAACAGATACCAACTCCCTATAACTAGTAAACATGAAGTTCAACATTTATGTTTACCCTGGAATTGAACAGACCTCGCTCGCCTCTGAGGAGTCCAGGTATGGCAGAGACTGGTCAGGCATTTTGGCAAATCATTTATCTAATTTCATCATTGCTTCTCTTGTCTTCCTGCTACAGCTTGTAGCTCTGCTGACCTAAGGGTGCAGAGTTTATACAATCACTCCTGTCTGTCCGTCTGTCATCTGTCCATCTGTCTGTAAACTTTTGGGTTGTGAGGTGATAACTGAAAATTTTTTTATGATAGCCCCATATAACTTTCAGGACATATCATATGTATGAAAAATCTAGGTTCAGTTTGATAATGAGGTCATGACCTACATTATTACATAAGATATAGGTCAAATATGAAAAAATTGTGGACACTATTGTGTTTAATTTTTGATGGATCTTTATGAAACTCTGTAGGAATTTTACTGAGCCAAGAATCTTGAATGTGTGTGTTACTAATGGCGCCACCTATGGTATACGGGAAATATGATCCAAAATGTATTGAAACACTTTAATTCAATATATCAAAAAATAATTGAGCTAGCACTATGAAATTGATGGCCAATATGCTTCATGGAAAGGGCTACAATGGTATAAAATATGAGGGACTTTGACTTATTTTCTCAGGGTCACAGAGGATTTAAAGTTGAAAATATTATGTGATTGAAATGGGTCTTGTGTTACAAACTTATGACTGAAATGTGAAACTATGCCCGTGAGGTGGAAATACATTAAATTCAACATCTTGACAGCAAGTAAGACTAACCTTAGTAAATTTATACCAGAGAAGCACTACATAAAAGCATAAATTCTTATTAAATAACAGTGACCTTGACGTATTTTGTCAAGGTCAGTACATAATGTAAAGCAACAGACAGATTTTGTAATCAGGAAATAATTGAGCCAGGCTTGCTATTTTTTTTTTGAAAGACGTAGATATGATGGAAGAATTTTATTTATTATTAATGACCTTGTCTTATTTTCCCAAGGTCATCGAGCTTTAAAGTTAAAAGTGCTATATAATACCTAAGGTCCAAATTTGCTAGTTTCGTCGGTAGCTGCTAAAGCGCCAGGGTCATTTCCCGGTGCACCTTGCGGCAGGTTAGGTCGTTTCAATATAGCAGCTATATTGCGCCATAGCCAAAGTACAGGGAAATGATATCGCAAAGTTGATCGTTATTTTCCAACGTAAGACAGAAGTATTCAAAAGCTACAATGACAGTTTACGATTGCAAAGTTCCTGGCTGTAAGCCAGACACAAGAAATTGGATGAGTACCCCTGGATGCAAGGGGTAGCTTTCCACGGTTTTCCTCCAAAGAAACACAGAAACGGCGGGAGTGGTTGGATATGGTGAAAAGACCAGAAGATTATGAACCACCAGGCAAATTTGACAGAATTTGTTCAAGACATTTTGTTGGGGGTAAAGGTTCCACACCGGAAAACCCAGTGCCCACGTTATTTCCGTATGACAACTGGAAGATTACAGAAAAACAACGCACAACAAACCGATGGCAGAACCGTGTGAGACGGCCGAGGGTCGAGCGACCTACCCAGCAACGCAGAATGGCCAGTTGCCAAGTAGAGAGTGGGGGTGCGATCACTGCGTTGCAGTGGTAGCTCACAGTACTAGCTAATTTGGACCAAAGCTATTGAGATGGTCTTGGCATCTATAATTGTTGACATGTATGGATGGATGGATTTAACATTACAGGTATATTGTAGAACGTTTTCTTATTGCTACATTCATTTCACTTTCATCTGATTTCTGACAGCGGAGCACTATAGGCATATTGGCCTGTTGTTATGAAATATTTTCATTCTACAGTAGTCCCTCCTTTGAAAGACCACTCCTTTGGGAGACCACCTCCTTTGACAGACCACAATTGTCAGGTCTCTCTGTAGTACTTTTCATGTTATTTATACCTGCTTTGAGAGACCACCTGCTTTATGTGACCGCCTTTTGAGTGGCACTAGGGGTGGTCTCTCAAAGGAGGGACTACCGTATTCTCAGTGATCATGCATCAAAAAAGACCTGCCATTTCTCTTCTGTGGAGTCAATGTCATTCCATACATGTGACAGAATATTTCTGTGTATTTGGCTTTAATACAAAGCAGGTACAATGTAAACTCTTTATTTATACTCAGATTTAGTTTTGAAAACCAGTTTGTGTAGGCCAAAGATACACACACACATGCACAGCAGACAGTTAAAGTGAAAATATTTAAAACTGTACATATCAATAGTTCCCTTGAAATGTACTCTGTACCGGTGGTTCCTGCTACCCAAAAGTGTAGCGTGACGATCGCAAGCATGAGCACTGATGACCTTTGGCCCTGTTACTGTTGATAAGTGGGACACACTTCATCGTAGTGCTCTCATCTGCGACCCACAGGTGGAAGACTCCAGAAAGTTATGCCTTCCATCCGTGAATATTCCTGAAGATTGTTCAATTTCCTTGAATCTGCCATGCAGTCTGATACTGCACAGTGGTAAACAGGCATTTTTTTTTTCTTGAAGCGGTAATAAACAGTTGAAAACTTTGCAATCAATTCAGAGTTGTGTGCTGTTCTATGTTGTGGTAATGGCAACAATAGTGGCTCTGGAATAGATGTCCCACCTGCCGCTAAGGACACTGGGTAATGATCGTTGCGCTGCAGCGACTAGTGCCGTTCCTAAGTATTTTTCAAGGGAACTATTGTCTGAAAAGCCACTCATTGAAACCACGATGAATTCTACTAAAAGCCCTTTGTCTTGTGCTGTGAATGTATTCTAAACTGAATTTTATGATTTATAAGTGCTGGGTACTGTGTCTGGCTGAGTGTGAATGTTCGTGTCCACCTATGGCATGTTTTTAGTTGAAAAAGTGTCACATTATTTCAGCAAGTCCAATAAAACCTGGAACCTGTCTTAAGGGACCACCCACAGGACCCATGAAAAATGGTCCTTCATAACAGGTGGTCCCTTAAGGCAGGTAAAATTAAACTAAGCTATGCTAATGGGGGACATTGAGACTAGTCCTTTAACACAGGGGTCCCTTTGCAGAGGTGGAGTGATAGGCAGGTTTTACTGTATTAAAATTAGACGAGTCTGTTGATGCTCCAGGGCAATTCATGCACTGATAAAAATATCCAGAAACTTTTTACCTGTGATATCAATTTGAGCATGGTGGGAGTAAATCAGCTGGGGATGTTTGTACAAGTGAGCAGCAGCATGTGCCACGAAAGCTCTCTTCTCTCTGAATATTCAACTGTAATGACGTTTGTGAACAAACAGGAGTTGACATTGAGATTTCCAAAAGTTAATTAAACAAACTACCATTGCAACACATATTTTCATATCTAAGGATGCAATATCGATTGTCATGACAGAAACGACAGGCATGGCTTGTCATGACAGAAAAGACCGGTGTACCAGGGCTGTTGCCCCATGTTAAAACTTAAATATCCTGCAAAAACTAATCTGAATTACAAACAGACAATACAGCAGAGGGCCCATGGAAAGATTAGCTAGTATATGCATGTTCTGTGCTACAAATTGGAATCAGCTAACTGGGTTCTACCCTGCTTTATGTATAGCTGTATTTCATACTCAATAGAAACATATAAAACATAGAATGCAAAATCAGTTACATACAAGTAGTGCAAAGTTGCAATTGAATATATATATACAGTGAAACCTGTTTGAGAAACCACTGTAATGAAAGACCACCTGCTTTATAAGAACATATTTCAAAAGTCCCCTTTCCTACCTCTTCCATGTTATTGCACCTCTATTGAAAGACCACCTGCCTTATGTGACCTCAAAGAAAAAAGTCCCGGTCTGAACATACATCAGCCTATGTGTGTGCTTTTTCATTATCACAAGAGTTAGCCAGTACATCGTATACTGACAGTGTACGAGATTTCTTGACTTGTGAGGATAGTCTGGAACCTGCCATCATGAGCCTGACAAAGTTGATGTACCAACCTGGCAATTACTTCAGTTTCATTGCTCTCTAACTCTGGGGTGTACAACTGTACAAGGCACTGACCAAAAGTTGAGCTGGTAAATCATACTTGTCTATTTTTTTACGTTTGCAAAATCACATTAAGGAACTTGCAGACATTTGAGCAGCTTCTATTAAGGGCTAACAGGCCAAGATACTAACTATTGAATAACTGTAATAGTGTTTAAAACTTTATGGACAAATTTAATAAACTTTGTGTGAAGTGGAACCGACATGGAAATCTTGACATAATATATACGGCAGTAACTCACTGTGCCTTATGAAAAGTAATCTCCATATAATCCTATAGCCTTACGCCAGGCTGTATATAAAAATAATCTTTTTTTTTGAGAGAAACCCCACAGCTGGCACCCATACAAAGTCGTGCAGTAGGTTTTAAAAAGCTGATACCTAATATCAGGAAATATTTTGTGGAATTGTGCCATAAGTAGATTGAACTCATATTAAATCTGTGAACTGAATGTTTTCTAATTTGCTTTGCGTCCAACAATATTACCTAAATGTTTACATTGATATACGTGTACAACAGGAAATCTGTCAATATACAGATTAACGTTTTGGTGGTTTCCATCATTAATCATATGTTTCAACTTCTGTGGGTCGAAGATTACATAATGTTCTTTAGCAAATTCATCACAAATTTGCAACATTAAATGCCATGTTTGCATCATTATTACTGAGGTAATTTACCAACCATCCCCCGACTATGACAACTTTACCAAAATATCTCGTATCCAGATGCGCCTTGAGTAGCTGCTCTTGAAAATACCCAGATGGTGAATCCCTCCTGGCCAGTAATAGAAACCTATGATAAGCCCTTTTGACGCTGAGTCTTATTTGGTGCTATCACTAAATCATTTAACGGTATCACCAAATCATTTAGTGATATTGCTAAATCATTTGGCAATATTGTCAAATCATTTAACAATATCATTAATATTATGCGATATTGCTAAATATGTAAAAATATCTCTGAATTTGAATTATTTTGTGAGATCTCCAAATGATTTAACAATATCTTTAAATGATTTAGCAATGGGGCTAAATGATTCAGGGATATTGGTAAATGATTTAGCGATGTCACTTAATTATTTAGTGATATCACTAAATAAGATATTTAGTGATGTTGCAAAATCATTTAGCGATATCGCTAAATGTATTTCCACTTCCTGTCCTATTTATGTCCAATATGGCTGCCAATTTTGAGGGAAGTGTGATGGCTTTATCCTCCCAAAGTGTTCTTTCCAAAATTGATCGTCTTCTCTGGCAATGGCTTTACTATCATGCTGTGAAGACAGTGTATGCTAACTATTTATTTTGTTGTCAAACTTAACAGTCAGGCCTACAGGTCCAAATGGTCACTACTTCACACCAATCACTATACAGGCATAGTACAATTCCCAAGCATGCACCGATTCAGTTATTCAGTAAAGTAAGTGAGTAAGTACTTACTTATTTAGTGGTATCGCTAAATACATCTTATTAGGTGATGTCTTTTAATCATTTAGAAATATCACTAAATCATTCAGGGATATCTCTAAATCATTTAGAGATATCACTAAATGATCTAGGGATATCAATAAATGAGATCATTTACCAATATTGCTAAATGATTTGGTGATGATAGCGCCAAATAGGACTAAATGTCAAAACGGCTCACCACACAAACCGATTGAATACATCTGCCTAACAAATAATTTCCACCTCAGGCAAATTTTGAAGCAACCAACCTGTAAACAGAATACATGACACAAAGTACCAACAAATATGGATCAGTTCAAAATTGAAATGTAAGTTGGACAAGTCTGACCATGACAGCCTGCTTTCCATTCCATCTATACTATCTACCTGCAGGAAGCTCAAGTGGATCTTGTAGTCTCCTGCAAAGCATGATGATCCTACACTGAGAAGTGTGATGTTACCTCTGCAGCAGTATCCCTGGTCTCCTATGCCCTCTTGTTCTGAACAATTACATCCACCCTTGACAGATAAGTGCCCCATGTACAGAAAACAATGCAGATTAACAATAAGCCAAGGATTTCGGATGATTTGTGCAACCTAATAACAAAGCAACAAGTAGCTTTTTTATCAGGAAATGTACCCCCCAACTAACCAAGAAACCAAGGCACTCGCTTTGCAAACATTCTGTCACAGAGATGTGTATGAGAAAACCAAAGACATGGTGGACAGCAGTAAAGGAGCTAATAGGCCTAGACTGCAATGTTTAACCCTTTGTAGTTACTGGCTTATGTAAGCACATCTGTCTACAAAGTGCTCCTTGGTGAGAAAATAAAACTTCTACCCCAGGGAGAGGATAGACCTGTCCCCTGTATGACCAAACACAGCCACATGTTAGTAACATTAGCCCAGACCACTGCATCATCAGGGTGGAAGAAGAGATGTTCACTGTCAAGGTAAACAAAGCCATAGGACATGGCCAAAGGCCAAGTTCCGCATTGAGAGAATTTTCAAACCTGCAGGTTCCACCAGTCTGTGTCCTTTCCAATAGTGTACTTCAAGATGGCTATGTGCTTACCACATGGGGATCAGCAAACATGCACAGTAGCCAAAATATTTCTGCCAAGTGACATGAAGAAAGACCTGTGCCCATATCTCAGACTGAAGTAAAGACCTGTGACCATAGCTCAGACTGTTTGCTTGGCACTGGTGCTGGCATGGTTTAGTATCATGGATCTTGGCTTATTCACCATATCCTGACAAATCTCAGCATGAAGCCATCAAGGAATGTTCTGCAAATGGTGCGCCACTTGACATTGTGGCATGTTGTCAAAGTCCCTGTGCTCTTGCATATGTTGCTTGTTGATTTCTCTAAAGCCTTCAACCCCATTGATCATTCCATAATAATGAAGTTGGAACAGAACAACATTTGGCTAGTTTTAGTTGACTTGTTCTATGGCTTCTTGGGTCATAGATGAAAACAACAAAAAATCAACACAAAGTTGTCCAAATGTTGACCAGTAAATGGTCTCATTACTGTTAAACATATAATGGTTAAAAGATTCAAATTTCTCATGCAGATACCTTTCATTCAAATACCAGGAAGCCTAGTTTAAAGCAAAAAGTAGTCTTAGTCAACAGCTTTCTTCAGGACACTTTGCCTGCATTGCATGGAAAGTGTCCCAAAGAAAGCTGTTGACTATCTTAAATCAGCACTTGAAGGATTAAACTCATAGTCAGCAACTTTCTTCCTTGTGTTATGGACTACTCTTTCGTAGACGACCCCACACTGGTAGAAATGTGCACCACTCCATCTGAGATGCAAAGGGCACCTGATGAAGCTAAGAGCTGGTACAAGTGAAACAAACCAACAGTCAACTGTACATGCACTAAGAGTCGCTCATACATACCAGCACAGACAGTCCTGACATCCCTCTAAGAGTCGCTCATACATACCAGCACAGACAGTCCTGACATCCCTCTAAGAGTCGCTCATACATACCAGCACAGACAGTCCTGACATCCCTCTAAGAGTCGCTCATACATACCAGCACAGACAGTCCTGACATCCCTCTAAGAGTCGCTCATACATACCAGCACAGACAGTCCTGACATCCCTCTAAGAGTGGCTCATACATACCAGCACAGACAGTCCTAACATCCCTCTAAGAGTGGCTCATACATACCAGCACAGACAGTCCTAACATCCCTCTAAGAGTTGCTCATACATACCAGCACAAACAATCCTGACATCCCTCGGATTGCTCTGATGGGGCAAACATTGATGTTTGGACTATATCCCCAAGCAGGCATCTAAATGCTTATGTTACATCTGCCAACATAAAGGAGCTGAACTACCTTCAGATCATGGACTGGTACCTCTTTCCACCTCCATGCTCAGATCAAGTCATCTAGTGGGTTTACAAGTTTCTGTCAGGCAATGCCTTCAAGTATGCAAGCCAGCTGTGGTTCACATTCACAAAGACCAGAGACAATCCCTTGGTTGAGTCCCCGGGTATAAAGCTGGGTTGATGAGCAGATATAACCAAGTTATCACGAAAAAAAAAATTAAATACATGTTTGAACACTACTTTCTAAATACTTTCCCAGGTCAACTAAGTAAAGAGACAGCCAGTAACTAATACACTCATATTCAGCAATTTTTTTTTTTTAAATGAAGGGGAGAAACATTTGCTCTTTTCCAAATATGTTGGACATAACTTCATTCCTGAGGATAAGTTGAATAATTTAACATTTTGCCACCAGCATGTACTTTTGCAGGAGGAATTAATCAAGTTGGCACAGAGGTAACTGTTGTACGATGGTAACTGTTGTACGGAAGTAACTGTTGTACAGTGGTACCTGTTGTACGGTGGTAACTGTTGTACAGTGGTACCTGTTGTATGGTGGTAACTGTTGTACAGTGGTACCTGTTGTACGGTGGTAACTGTTGTACAGTGGTACCTGTTGTATGGTGGTAACTGTTGTACAGTGGTACCTGTTGTACGGTGGTACCTGTTGTACGGAAGTAACTGTTGTACGGTGGTACCTGTTGTACAGTGGTAACTGTTGTACGGTCACTGTGGTAACTGTTGTGGTAAATGTTGTACAGTGGTAACTGTTGTACAGTGGTACCTGTTGTACGGAAGTAACTGTTGTACAGTGGTACCTGTTGTACAGTGGTAACTGTTGTACAGTGGTACCTGTTGTACGGTGGTAACTGTTGTACGGTCACTGTGGTAACTGTTGTGGTAACTGTTGTTCTCTTGTTCAGCAAGTTTAAGCTGTTCCTGGTAATTGTTCCACATCTGACAAAATAAGGTCCATGTGCCAGCTTCGTAATTTTGACTTTTAGCTTCATCATACTTTTTACTTGGTGTCTAAGTACATGAAGTTGAGAAGTATATCAGGGTAAGTCTTGTGGTCTTGCCTCAACTGTTTTATTGGGAATGCAGCGGCATTGAGAAAGAGTCCGGACCATGATTCACAGCTTCAGACACCATGTGTATCCATCCTTACAAATGCAACTTGTAAAGTTTTTCTAGCAAGTATTCAAGATTGCTATTAGAAGTCATCATATACAGTTTCATGTTTTACAAATGCAGATTATACAGCTGATTTATCTGGAGACTATCCAAGAGTACTGATATTACATAATGCCACTCTGTCTGTCTTGTCCCTTATATGCTGGGCACCTTCAGTATATGTTTCCAAGCATCTCCTGTCATCTTACGTTTCTCATCCTTTTCCCCAGAGAGGAATTATATAGGGCAAGACCCTCTTTTCCAAATGCCATGAACCAACTGTTGAGTATTGCATTGTGTTTGTTTCTCGATAAAATATGTTTAAACCCATCCCTTGAAGCAATTCAGCATCATGCTCGTAGAATTATCAGCCCCCCCCCCCTTCCATATGCAGATGCAAGAGAATCTAGACTCAAATCCCTTCATGAAAATTTATTCAAGAACATGACAAACTCAGCCCATAAATTGAACCACCTGTTACTCCCTGCATCACAATCTACCCGAAACAACTGCAAAGCAAACTGTAAAGTTAAAAGTGGTAATTTGCCAATGATGTGCATAGAAGAAGTAACTTGCCAATATGACCTGCTTTCAAGTTAGCCCCACAACTTTCACGGCTTAAACAAGGGTATGAAAATGTTTGTCAAGTTCAACATTGGTGGTGCCAACTACACTATTATGTAAAAAGAGGGTAGAATGTGAAAATTGTGTGAACAGTCTATTTAGTGTCTTTAATTTTTGGTTTGACTTTCATGAAAGTTAGCGAGATTGTCAGGGAAGTGAAAAATCTGAACTAGAAATAAGATTTGCTTGACAGCAAATCTGTCTGAATGCCTTCAAAAGTATAAAAATTACAAATGGGGCAACATATGTATGTAACCTACCTCTCTGGAAACTACTCATGGTCTGCCTATACACGTGAATTTAAGTTGGAACTATAGTCAAAGATGACATTTGAATTAATGTTTCTATCTGCATTACTGGAACAGAAGATATTATTTTGCCCAAACTGGTCAGCAGAGCTCTAGGAATTTGGGCCTCTTGTTTTTTGCTACTACCTGTAGTTTCTTCAGCCTTTGATTGCTCTGGCTTATACTCAAAATAGTCAATTCCATGGCACACGAGATATACTCTACGAGTGACCTGGGATTAAAAAGGTCAAGGTCATCCATATTACACAGTATATTTGTACAGGTCATGATCAATATCATGGTACAATTTTTGATCCATTTAGCCTAATCATTTTTCGAACAGCATTTTCTTTTATTTTGGTTGGTAACTTCTGTCAAAATATAGATGGCACCACCAGTACCACATTCCATTGAGATTCTGACCTCCTCCACAATCTCACCAAATTTCAAAATGATCTGGCAAAAATAAAAAATGGTAGAGCATTCACATTTCAATATTCTGACACTTATACTCCCAATGGCTATTTGACCTTAACATTCACCTTGGATTGAAATATTATGTTCATAACATTGGCCACACATCCAAATCCCACACATGATCTTCTTGTGTGAATCAGGTTGTAACTCTTTAGTTATTGAAGAAAAATGATAAACTTGGCCAAGCGCCAAAGTCCATAATAATTGAGTAATGGTGACCCAAAAAGGTCACCAAGTATTTTTTGTACGGTGCACATTTTATCTCGAGGCTCAATTCTCCTTTCCACTGATGTCCAGACACACCCTACCATTACAAATCAGCTCTTTCAGCAGAAAGTAGGTTGTCACTGACATTACATAGTGGAACCTGCCAATGCACCCACTTATCATAAGGGACCACTCTCAGTTCCTCCCAGCCTATTTTAGCTTATTTTTACCTGTCTTTAGCACTGACCTGCCTTATTGAGGTGCCGAGCACCCACCCCAAAATTTGTCACAAGCATCCGATTAACCTGTGCTTAGCGCCTGAGATCGCCCTCTGTCAGTGAAGGAAGTCGATACACTCAAGAACTATGCTTTGCAGCAAGGGGGCATTACTCTCTTAAATTCACTCAAGAAAATAGCTACAAGGGTTAATGGTCTTGGATTATCAATTGCATGCACAAAACAGCAGGCATCTATTTGAGACTATTTCAAGTGAAAGGACATTCATTGCATACATGATGGCTGGTTTACCAGTGATAGACATTTTACTCATTTTTAAAGTGATGGGCATTTTACCTATGTATTAAAGTGCGACACTTAAGCAAATTTATTTGTGCTGGACAGTTTTCCTGTGATTGACCTTTGCGACTTTTACATTTATTTTTATATTTTTATCATCAGTAGCATCTTTAGCATCATCATCTTGTGTTTTAATCACAATGATAAAATTATGTGCATATATAGCTGCCTCTTGATTATACATGTTTTACAGCATACTGTACCAGGACTGAACCTGCCTTAAGGGACCACCTGTCATAAGTGACCGTGTTTCAGCGTTCCCTTGGGTGGTCCCTTAAGACAGGTTCTACTGTATTTGCACTGGTCACAATCTGTATATCCTTTAAACCTGGCATGTCTGACTCATTACTTCTCGAGACACTGAAATTTTCACCTTTGAACACATAGTGGCTCATAATTTCCATCAAACTATAGGAAGTGCAACTTGGATCATATGCAAATGAGATTTTAACCTCTTCCACAATGCCACTATGATGATCCACTGAAAAGTAAAGATGACAGAGTGGTCATAAATGTTTACATTTGCCCTATATATTAAATAATATATGTACTGTAGGTGGCAACACCAATATTGTTACGACCCAGATTTCCGTACAACCTTAAGTCCTGAAAGTTGTATCCGGCTAAACTGAAAACTGTGGACTCTTGTCACATCCGAAAGAGGTTAACAGATGGACTGAGTGACACGAGTGATTGCAGGAGCTCTGCAACCCTTGCTCAGCAGATCTAAAAAAACCTAGAGGGCTACGTGAACAGCCCGTGCTCAGCTGACCTAAGCTTGTGCCACAAAATCAAGTTTGCAACTGAATAGACCTGTGTTGATTGGGCTTTAGCTGAGTGCATATGACATTTAGAAGTATTTCTAACTTCGATAACTGAGCAGTCTGACTTGCAACTCAGCTGAGCTAAATTGCAGCACCACCTGGTGAACAAATTGTGAGCTAGAGTCCCTAGGAGTGTTCCTGTGTGATATCAAAGCAATTGGGTGAGCAGTTTTAGAGAAGATTTTTTAAGATTTGCACAAATAAATTTTTTAAAAAATGCATAAAAAATCCAAAAATCACAGGAGCATGACCACTTGAACAAACCCGTAGAGACCCACCCAAAGTACATTGCCACCATGTTTGAAGTCGCTCTGGATGACTGTTTCGGAGAAGTCGAAAATGTGAATTAGCATTAGAATGCCCATTGACTTCCATAGTAATCAATAGGAATATGCATTTACCAGAAAGTACAATGTATCCAAATTGCAAAAAAAAAAAAAAAAAAAATGTCAAAAATCAGGAATCCACAGCAGTGCTACCTAATGAACAACTTTGTTTGACCCTTCCACAAGAAACATATCCACGAAGTTTCAGCTGAATCTGAGTGACAGTTCTGGAGAAGTCCAAAATAATGAAAACACACAAAAATCATAAAAAATAGGAAAAAATTGCAGTGCCCCCTGGTGAACAAATTAAGAACTATGAGTCTCTGGGAGGGTTCCTGTATGATATCACAACAATTAGGTGAGCTGTTTCGAAGATCTTTTTTAACTCATTCCATATTATGGTGACAGGCCTTGGTCAGTGCCAGAACCACTGAATTAAGACTATAGGCATGTTGGTACTTGAATGAAAGTTTTTTTCATGAAGAATTTAAATAAGCTATTGTCATCTTAAATCTAGGTAAACATACGGAAAAATCAGGGATTGATATGGAATGAGGTAAGATTTCCCCCCCCCCCCCAAAAAAAGCAACAAAGAATTCATAAAAAAAATCCAAAAATTACTACACTGTGACCATTTCAACACACTTGGTAGAGACCTACCCAAGGTACATCCCCACCAAGTTTGAAGTGATTCTGGCTGACAGTTTTGAGCAAGAAGTAAAAAATGTGAATTGTGAACAGTGGGATGACTCGGCCTCCTGAAAGCTCAGCCCAACTAATAATTTAGTCAGCTGAGCTAAAAAGTAAAACAGTGACCACAGCCCTCAGCAAACACTTCCAATAAAGAATGGAGTTGACCAAGGTCTCAAGCGTCTTTAATACAGCTAGCTTCAAGTTAGTGGAGCCGTGTATCTGAATGTCCCACTTGTGGTTCCCTGTGGCAACACAAACAGCAAGTAGCATTATTTTCACAGCTGCCAGATGTGGTGCTTTGGTCAACACTCAGGGAATCAATGACCTAGTTATAGGGAATGTGCTATATGCTGTCATTTGGTCCAGGTTTGGATTGCTGCTGCTCCAGATGTGCATCAAGCTTTACTCAAGTTACTTTTTTCTCCTATGTCTGAAGGTTATCCTGCATGGGTATGAAGGATAAGGTTTTAATTGTAATCTCTCATTTGATTTGTCACTCATTGGTTTTAGGTAGTAGACAAACCAATGAGAGGCCATGGTGCATTTAATATAATACGGACTCCTCCCACTTTCAAAATGGTGTCATTTTCAAACTTATTTCTCCGATTGAACTTCGACTTGGTGTGTATTTGCCCCTTTCAGACATAGAAAGAAAATCCAGTATGGGTGGCCCATTGGAGATAACATCGGGATCACTCGTTGCTGGAGTTCCCTTTCACTCGGCACATTCTCGTGAAACATAAAAATCCAAAAACTCGTGATCCCGACATTATCCTCGATGGGCTGCACATACTGGATTCTATATTTCCATTTCCACTGATGTATCAACCAAAGGAAAGACAGTCAGTCTTGCGAGATAATTTCATTTTCATCACAACTGGACCCAAATTTGCTGTAGCCTGATTACGATACTGCACATTAAACATAAAATGGAAGAATTTGAAGATCACTTCTGATCATTTTTGAGGTGCAGGTCGCTGAATGAAGATACATGGTACAATCATTGCACTTGTTTGTTTGTATTTTTCAAAGTCATTGTTAAGATTTCATATTTGCTAATCTGAAAGTCTTAAATAATGCTAAATATTTACCTGGGACCCACACGCTGAAGAGATCCTAGAATTCCACCATCATGTACCCAATATGCACCCAGTGATTATCACACCACAATTAATGTTCAGAAATTAAAAAGTATTCAAACTGATCTCCATTTTGAAGTCCTCATATTTTGGCATTTTAAGCATAAACCTCAGGTGCAGTATACATATATTACACGGCCACTTTATTTTGTGCTTACCACTGAAATTAGAGATAAAATATGACAAAATAGGGCATAATATTATTTCCTATGACCCTGCCAAATCCTGGTTTCACGAGTTTTGTATAAATTCAAATTGTATGGTATGCTGTTCCATCATTCTGTGTACAATGCTGCAAAACTGGGTAAAATATTGGCTCAGCATCCAGCAAAGGTGAATGCTTGTCTCTTGTTACCATGGGAATGGTAGCCATCTTGAGTGAACAGCCAATTACAAAGCCCTTGTGCCCATGTGACCAAGAAAAATGACCAGCTCTGTGTTTATTCATCTCTAAGCTTCAAATCACATGAAAGAGGTGTGATAAGTGATTAATCACTTATATAACAGTCGGTGCCTTCATTGGGTCCAAATTAATGGTCACTTTACAAGCTTCCTGTCACCCAACACCCCACTGAAGATGCAAGCGAGGTCTGTTTGGAACACCCATCAACCAGATGCTACTCTGGCATTTTAATTTAAAACAGACCCATGACCCATTCATGCTGTAACTTGTCCAACAAGTGTTCATGCTTTCAATCGGGTATAAATTTGGACTGGGTTGAGTTAAATTTTCAAGATAAAAGTGGTCCAATTTTAATAACGGAAGTCCATTTTATCAGAAATAATGGGGGGTTAGGTCAACTGATAAAATGAAACCTTTTCTGTAATAACATAGATTCTGCCAAGTTTCATACTTATTGATATTTTAAGTTGTGAAAAAAATATTTTTCAGTATTCTAGGGCAAATTGTACAGTTTTTATCAAAATTAAAAGGGCCCTACCCCCTAAATTTGGAATGTTGGGGTTCCTTTCTCCCCGTTACAAAAGTGGAGCTTTGCAGAAAACATGAATTTTTTTGCATGATGGCAGATTTTAGAGGTTGAAGTTCAGTCGGGTCACAAGATAATTTCTTTCTAATTTGGACCTACATCTTACTGCTTGCATCAAGAAATTATTCTTGCAGTAGGTGGCAAAATATTTTGACATCACATTGCTTGTACAAAATTTAATCAAATTATATATACAGGACTTCTGGATATTTGGGTCAGCAATGGCTGACAGGTCAGAAATGAAATGGACATATTGGATTAACATAACATGGCTCTATTATTAGACCTGTATAATACCAAAATGTGGAGTTGTATCTGTGGAAAGCGGATACATAAAGGTAAGAGATCATAACAAATCTTTTGTACCACTTTTTAAAAATTTCTTATTTGTATGCGATACCAGTTAATAACATGCCTGCCATGTTGAATTTTGTCTATCTTGGTGACGTCACAACCTAAGGCTTAGGTTGGAACTGAGGCTTGCTGGTAGCCAATCAATCTCGTACATGTCTCATCATTTGGACTGATTTGTAAACTTAAATTTATCTAAAAGACATTAATTTTGTGAGAAAGGGGCATCTGGCCCTGTCAAGGACAGTGATATGCCCACCTGTGTTCTGTGATTGCAGGCATGAACCTCATGCTTTGTGGCAGGAATATAATATGCAGGTCTCGTATTCAGGAGTTATATTCTAAATAAAGGTCTACGATTGAGGCACAATTTACCCACTTCTCTCAAGTGCCCCAGATGCTTGAGGGACCACACAAGGTTCACTGGATCCATGCTGCACTTCTGCACTTTTTTTTTTTTTTTTTTTTTGAAGAGAACACATGAATTTTTCAAACAAAACTATCCGATGCAGTCTGCCAACAGTATTGCCTACAAGGATTCATTTTGGTATTATAGTTGTATTTGTACTAGGAAACTGACACAGACAGAACAGTCCAATATGGATGAATTGTGCATTTGCATTTCTTCCAGTCTGCCAACTGCCCAACATTATTTATTCCAGTTGTACCAAACTATTCAATTTTTTAAAAGTCTAAATCATGATACACAATGCATATTGCTGGCAGAGGTCCCCTTGGTCTACACACAAGAAACAACACAATATATATATGGCACAGTGACGCTTCTAGTGCAAGCTTTACCACAGTGTCAGCCAATGACTCCTACCTTCACATTTGGAAACCTGGAATTATGCACACAAGCCAAGGCTACGGAGGGTGGTCTTGTGAATACGAATTGCCCAAAATGCTGCGGACAGATATCTACATTTTGGTTCTTACAGTTGGGAACTGTATTGCTATGAAAAGAATTGATAAAGTAATTTGCTAGTTTTAGTACAGTCACAGCTAAATGTACAACTTGAAGACAAGGTTCTAGTGCTACATGTACATCAAAACTTTAATTCCCAAGATGGTTGATTACACCATGCATCCTTAGATTTGCAGCTCCAAACGACTGCCATCAAGATCACTCCTGTCTCCTTAGACCAGCTGAGCACAACAGAAATGGTCAATTAGGGCATTGGCTGACACCACAGTAAGGAAGGACAAGAAATACAAGAACAACATACTGTAGGTACTTGGCATGTATTTGTCAAAAGAAATACAGGGTTCACAGTATCCAGATAGAGTCCTGTAAGTTGACAACAGCAGGACAGGACACCGGACGAGTCTCCATCAGCCTCAAAATCTTCATAAAACATTTTGTAATAAATTTTGACATGAATTTACATCCGTGTGTATATGGGACCATTTTGTCTGAAGCTCAAAACACGAATAGATAAAGCGAACTATATGTAAGACTGCCGTATTTCCCAGAGGTCTAACATGTTACACATGTAACTAAGTTGAGACAAACAAGTCCACTAGCAGCCCACCATTACTGCCTGGGACCTCTCACTCATCTCCGTAACCATGGTGATGCTGTGGTTACCATAGTTACGCCCATTTGTAACCTACCAACTTGCAAGGTCCATGCATTCTCAAATATCAGTACACATCTGCATTAAGTTGTGTCTAAATTAACATCTATACAGAAACGACACGCATACCTATATATTTTTTTTTCTGGTTTTTATTCCATATATTTTAAATAGATAGATGGTTGGGGTTCTACTTGCATGGACACAGTCGTCATTACCCTTATATTTATCAAGTGATGTGAAGTTGGTTCCTTTCACGACGAAGTTTACAGCACTTAGTTCAGCGGGTACACAAGCACATAAAGAGCGGTTCATTGTTCATATACTATATATAGTGGATAACATGGTGCCTTGTCAGCGTGCTCTCAACTCACAATAGGCCAGCTCTTCAACACATTTTTTTTCCTGATACAAGTTTAACTGGGGTTGAACTGTGTACAGAAAGCACCACAACATACAGCTGAGAGAGGGCGCTGCTGCAGCCTGCCCACTAGAGGGTGCTACTGTAGCATACCTCTATTTCATTTCACCGGAGACCAGACACAATCATACAGATGCAGGAATGTGACAGCTGATGCAGTTTGCATCCAGTTTTCCATGTCTTGACAGGCTTTCTCATGCTTTGACCTGTTAGAACTTAGGCTTTGGACATACCTAAAATTCATGCTTTTGGAAAAATCCAATCATCAGGCAAATAACTCACTATCACTTTACTGATAAGAAGCTTCACAGAAAAAACATACACACATAAAAACTGCGCTGTGGCCACAGTACTTTTCTTATGCCATCTGTTTTTTCACTTTTTGTAGTCACTCTTCTATTTCCACAACATGAACAAGACCCACCCCAAAGATTTTTGTTCCATATGCTAATTCTGCATCATAACCCACCCTGCAGAATTGACCTCATATCTATTTCTTTAAATATATACATGGAATCCTTCAGTTTAAATACATCAAAGAACATGATCCACTGTCATGAAATTATATCACACCGGCTGGAAATCCATTGGTGTCCTAAGTTCACATCTGACTGGTATAGATCCTGTTTGCATCTTGATTTTCTCACAAATCAATTTGTAGGCCTTATACCATAGTTAAGCTGAGGCAAACCAGTCCATGCCAAAATAAAATTAATAGCTGGATAGTTAAGAAAGCCTGTCTAGAGTTGCCTTTACTGGACTTGACTTGCACACATTTTGTAAAGCCAAAGAAGACAGTTTGACGCTGTCATGCCCAGAAGCCATGCTTGCCAAACTCTCTTTCACTTTGAACATGAGCACAATGTGCAGTGATGTAAAATAAAAAGTCTCTCCTTCATTGGGGAAAATTGAAATGCATTTGAAGTCCATATTTGTGTGGTCCACTGACTGGCCTAAATCCCCTCTTCCGTTGTTTGTACCTTACTGTAGTCAAAGGGGCCACCATATGCTCGCTCAAAAACGCTAACTACATCTTCACAAGTCGTCTCAAAGTGTGTGGTAGCATCATAGCTCTTTGTTATAAACACCTGGAAATGGAAAGTAATATTTTTTAACAATAAGAACAATTGTGTTAATGTTTGTGGCTGAAGTCCAAAGCCACATGTAGTAGGATTTACGGATTAGACTGGATGATATTCAAACTTGTCACAGAAATGACAGACTTCCAAGACAGAATTCCTTATTATGCCTTGTATTGCCCTTGCCCTCCAAAGTCCCTACACTTCAAAACAGAATTATGTATTATGCCTTGTAATACCCATGCCCTCCCAAGTTTCCACATGCGTGCTTCATGACAGAATTCTGTCTGATGCTGGCAGTACCCTTGCCCTCTCAATTCCCCATATTTCAGGACAGAATTCCACTTGATGCTTGGCGGTACCCTTGCCCTCTCTATTCCCCATACTTTAAGACAGAATCCTGCCTAATGCCTGGCAGTACCCTTGCCCTCTCTATTCCCCATACTTCAAGACAGAATCCTGTCTAATGCCTGGCAGTACCCTTGCCCTCTCTATTCCCCATACTTCAAGACAGAATCCTGCCTAATGCCTGGCAGTACCCTTGCCCTCTCTATTCCCCATACTTCAAGACAGAATCCTGCCTAATGCCTGGCAGTACCCTTGCCCTCTCTATTCCCCATACTTCAAGACAGAATCCTGCCTAATGCCTAGCAGTACCCTTGCCCTCTATTTCCCATACTTCATGACAAAATTCCGCCTGATGCCTGGCAGTACCCTTCCCTCTCAATTCCCCATACTTCAAGACAAAATTTTGTCTGATGCCTGGCAGTACCCTTGCTCTCTCTATTCCCCATCTTTAAGACACAATTCTGCATGGTGCCTTCTAGAAACCCTGCCCTCTAAAGACCTTACACTTCATGACAAAATCCATACTACCCATCATCTGTACTCCAAAAAAGGCAGGAAGAACAGCCTGTGCTCAGCTGACTGAACCATATACATTGCCAGTAAGTGACAACTTTGTGGAGGTCTGCCATATTTTTTTTTTTGGAGAAAACCAGAGATACAGGCATTTAGAATAGTATTGCTTTACTATGCATGCTATAACATGTCTCTTACTGTTCAGTATTGGACTTGAATCACACTAGGATATAAAAGCAATGACCCATCTAAGGTATAGCCCCTCTGCAGTTGAAGATCTGAACAACATGCTTGAAAAACTAGAGGGCTGCGTGAACAGCCCATGCTCAGCTGACCTAAGCTTGTCCCACAAAATCAAGGCTGCAACTGAATAACCTGTGTTGAGGTTTAGTGGAGTGCATGACATTTCCAAGTATTTCTAAGACGGACGACTGGGCCTCCTAAAGTGCAGCACTGGTACAAGAGGCCCATGGGCCTAATGCTCTGCTGACCACCATCACCATTTCATGAAAGGTATTCCCTCCAGGACCTTGAAAAATTAATCAAGGTCATTATGTTGTGCAATATCAAACTTCCACATCATACACACTGGTAGTTTTATTTGGTATCATTCGCCCTATTCATTATCAAGATATTAAATTAAATATGTTTATCAAAAGAGCTTAATGACCTTGAAAAATAGGTCAAGGTCACACAATTATTGGGTAAAGGTGACCCAAAAAGTAGGTCACCAAGTAGAGTTGATAGATCATGTACTCAAGTGCAATTTTGATCTGGAAGCTCAAGCTGCATGCACCCTGCCATTCCAAAATCCTCTTCCAATTCAAAGAGTCTGGTAACCTAACAAAAATAGGTCAAGGTCCCTCATCTTCTATAATACATTAGCATTAGGCATGATCTATATATCCTACAAATTTGGCATGTCTAATTTAATTATTTTTTGAGAAACAGAATTTTACATCTTTGAACACATTTTGGCTCATAATTTTTGTTAAGTTATAGGTGATGCCATTAGTACAGTGGTCCCTGTCACTAGAGACCACCCCTACAGCTACAAAAAAGTGGTCTTATGAGACAGGTGGTCTTTCATGACAGGTATATTAACATGGGAAGTATAGGACTTGGGATTCTGAAAAGTGGTCTCTCACGACAGGGGTCTCTCATGACAGGGACTACTGTATCACATGCAACTGAGATTTTGACATCCTCCACAATCCCACTACATTTCATGAACATCTATTAAACATTAGGGATGCTACAGTGGCACAAGATTTTCACATTTTGACCCATATTTTACATAATACTTTAGGTGGCACCACCAATATTGAACTTGACCTAGATTTCCATACACTTGATAAGTTCTGAAACTTCTATGGACTGTATCACACTCAAAAGCAAAAGTTTAAGGATGGACAGACAGAAGGACGGACAGACGAGTGATCGCATTAGCTCCCAGTCCTATGGTCAGCAGGGCTAAAAATTTAGAAAGTGATCCTCCTAAAGCACATCCCACCAAGTTTGATGTGGATCGAACTAACAATTTTGAGAATCAGAAAATAAGAAATGCCAATGCCGGACAGATGGAATGGCCTCCTTTTAGCTCAGGTGACTGGTGTGTTAGCTGCACTAAAACTACACTAACACTTGCCAAAACTAATAATATCTGTAATGATGCCCCCTGTTGTCAATTTTAAATGTGCCACAGGCACTATTTAGGCATAATACAGAACATGTGCCACTCCATGCTTCACAGAAAGAAGACTGTGTCACACTATTCATTTCAAAGTTGTAACATTGTCTCCAGCTCCCTACAGATGACAAAGGGCTGACAAAGGGGATGTCTTCATAAAAATCTTTGGGCAACATCTGGCATAGCAGTAATAGTCAATTGTTACAACACACATTTAGCAACATTTACATGGCAGATTTTGACAGATAGAATAAATTGGAATATTTTAACAAGATCCAACATAAAATGAATTGAAATATTCTAACAAGATGCACTTTAACTTCAGATTTGAAACAATATTCAACTTACTCTGCTCGCATCTCCATTATCAGTTGGTTCGTAGATATCACTGACTAACAGAAACCTGAAAAATCAATTAATGGCTGTTATTTTATGTGCTGATTGATCATGGATATCCAATCCAACTGGACATTTGACAGCCAGTCCCCATTTCCGTTAATATTTTCATAAACAGATAGGCATTCAACGACAAAAAAAAAAAAACAAAAAAAAACAAAAAACAAAAAAACAAAAAACAAAAAAAAAATTTAACAACATCCTACATTTTTTTTCTCAATTGAAGCTGGTCTTTTGAAAAGAGTGGCTCATGCAGTGGTCCACTCATCTGTCCTACTCATGTGTCTGATCCTCTGCAGACCACTTTAACAACAAAAACTCAGCACCAAATATGAATGTTTAGCAACAAGAGTTAACTCATTCCACCCTGATAGAAAACCAAGTCAGCAGCTTTCCTTGGTGCATTCTGGGCACAATGCGCCCAGAGTGCACCAAGGAAAGCTGTTGACCATGATCATATAATTAAGAATGATCTTCCATGCAAGTTTCATCCAAAATTTTGAAAAATAATCCCTAAATCAGGAAAATACAAATAGCCGATATTGGCGGGGAAAAGCTTCATTAGGGTGGAATGAGTTCACTTTCTGCCAATTAAAAATTTGACTTGGTATCATCACATATTAATTGCACCTTTAAATTACAAAGGCAATATTTCCATGTTGACTCCAATTGTCAATCTGTATATTGCATGATCTTTACCTTACACATTTAGTTTTTTGTATTTTGTTCAAAGTATTAATAATTTCCTCCTTGTTTTTATTTACAAATTTCCACTGATGGGTAACCGATTTTTAAATATTAACTGAAGATAAGAACTGTTAGGACAGCAAACTCTCAGTCCACACCTTCCATGGGCACGGCATAGGCACTTAGTATGGGATAAGCACTTGGTGCCTGTGCCTTGGAAGCTACTGACAATCTTATTTGCACTAGGACACAGTTCAGTAGAGATGTTACTCACTTCCTCTTGATTGGTCCCAGCAATTTGAGTCCTACTTGAATCTCCATCTCTGCATCTTCTCGTTTGTTGTAAGTATTTTCTACTGTTGTACTGACTATTGCCAAATAGAAGTTCTTGGCAGCAACGTTGTGTGTGTAGCTAACGCATCCAATGTAAATGTCTGCAACACAAACCAATATATGCATAACAAGCATCTAGTAAACTTCAGACTGTTACTCAGTGGCTCAGTTCCTAGGTTAGGACATACACTGATGACACTGGTGCATCATTAGGAGGGTTGGCTAAAAAGCTATGGCGATTTCGAATTCACAAAATTAGAGGAACCTTATACATCATTATTCATAACAAACCGTGCGACATCCATTATATTTTACTTTTCCTCAAATACTGGCCTTTAATGATACATGTATTAATCAGCTGACATAAAGTAGTAACTGCCAAATGGCTCTACAATTTGCATGTCTGCTAGCCAGGGACAAGTCAACCTCCAATCAGGGCAAGTTAAAATCCTCAAAGCATTAGCTCTGGGGACAATCAGAAATTTTGGTTTTCTGAATGAAATTTGTATAGATGGACAAGCGAGCTTGATGCCAAAACTAGTAGCCCTCAAGATTCCAGCATTTAAAAAGAATTGCAGAGCCCTGTGTCATTTCCAAAGCAGTCAATGTTAAAGACACAGCACCCAGCAACCCATCAATATTCTACAATCTGAGATAGCACTGAAATGTGTACTGGATAATCTCAGTCTCAATGCTGAGCAGAAGCCCAGAGCTGTCTGACAACGTACCGTTCTTCCTGCCGACCTGGTTCTGTGGGATGATGATCTGGCATGATAGTGAGTCCTTTGTGTTGGGAATAGGCTTTTCCAGGATACAGATTGCACGGACCACCTTCAAAATACAATATATTGTAATTAATCATGGCAGGAACTAAGTAAAAGAATGCTGCTAGTGCCACAACTGATATTTTCTTAATTTCCCTCTCAAATGTATTCTAATAAAGCTACATTAATATGGTTTATTTTGTCAATAATGGATAAAAGGTATGTGTGAAATGGGCTTCTTCCAGAAATTTTACTTTCATAACCAAATATACACTGTTTTGTTAAAATCTGTTTTACTGCATTGGCAATTCCAATATAATAATTTTTTTGTTACAATGTGGTAAATTACAGGGTTCACACACCTCAGTGATGACAATTAAAAGAACAAACAAACAAATGACATAATGTAACCTGAAAACATCAGCATCTTTCAATGCAATCAATGAAAAATATTTACATTCAATCTAACTTTTAACATTGCAAGTATAAGAGAGAGCCTGGTGTGTTATGAGACCATAACACATTAGCCTTGTGTGTTATGGAACTATAACACAAGTGTTCTGCCCACATTCCAATAAGCCATACCTACCTGGGCTTCCGGAACTTAACATTTGAACATGCTCAGCAAATCAGTTTTTGATCGTTTCTCTTAATTCTAAGTTTCTAAATTTCATGTAATTGAGCAGAAAAATTAAGACGGAAATGTAAATATAAGCAATGAGGGTCGCTTTTGTGTGTGTTAAGGCATAATGACACGGGTGATTGAAGCTGGCATCGGGCGAGGCGCACTGGCGTGCGCCACGCCCACCATGTCAGCTTCAATCACGCATGTCATTATGCCCTAACACACACAAAATCGACCCTCATTTCTTAAATATAACCACTGGAAATTAAGCATCTACGTTTTTGTGTATCCTCATATACTCCCATCACATCACCATCCACTTTTTTTTTTCTTATTTCTTTCTTTCTTTTTTTTTTTTGGCAAAGCAATAATTACCTCTCCCACTTTTTTAGTTTTTTCCTTTGCGTAACTTGGATCACAGATAACCATGGAACACTTTGCTTTGTGCCCTGCCTCATTCTTCACACCGCACACTTTGCCGTCCTCACCGTATAAAATCTCCTCGATGGGAGTGTCCAGCATGTAGGTTCCTCCGTAGATTGCACTCAGCCTGAAAAATATAGTCATGTCTGACAGTCCTCAAGTGATTAAAGCTTGAAACTCACACACTGGCCTGTTTCACCAGGTTCCTCCAATCTGAATGCTGAATGCCTCAGTCAAAGTGTGTGTCTAAACAACAATTATGTACATAGTCATATTGGACACAACGAATTTGTCAGTGGTTGCCTTACTGGTAACAAATTCCTCACATTTGTACAAGAATATGTTTGAAAACAGTAACCCCTCAAGCAAGATGGGGTGTCTCAACAAAATGTACTACAGTTGACGCTTCTACCTTTTTAATATCAAATGGAAATGTTTCAGTGACAAAAAACTGTAAACCCTTAGCATGCTGGGCCGTTTTGGGATCTGGCACGGCCAGCCAATGGGCATTTTTAAAAATTTTGTTGCGCAACATGCAACATGCTGGCATAAAAGTGCCGTAACTTTTTTATTCTTGCAATTCACGCAAAATGCTTGCATAATTTTTGTTCAGTATGACCTTCTCTACATTTCTGTGTGGTTTCTTTGTCAATTTAAACAAAAACTTGTGCTCTACACCCTAACAAAGTGAATATATCAATCTCAAACATGAATTGATCAAAACGGTCAAGCCTGTATGAATACAATTGCATGGGTACTGGTCTGCATGTTTTCCTTGGTTGGCATCATGAATGAGGGTGCCTCTTTAATTTTTTTTTCTAAAGATCAGTTGTGTGTCACAACTGTCATTAAATTATAGTGGTTGAGTTTGTTTGTTACAGTAAATAGTCAATAAATGCACTTTATTGCAGTCACTGATAAACTGTCAACATGACCAACGTAAGCAGAAGCTGTATTTTCACCCCAGCCATGTTTACCTGCAGCCAAACGTATTTTACTCTCTTTCCGTGAAAAAATTGGAGCCTCTGCTCTATTGTATGCCAAGACTGATAGTATGTTATCAATCTGACCAATTTACAGCATTAAATTTTGTTTCTTGCTTTAATAAATTGTCCGTAATTGTCACTTGTGTTCTTACAAAAGTCGCCATGTTTCAAGCCAGACTTCACAGCACAAGGTACAGTCCATGCGAAAAGTACCGGTCCATCGGTTTTTACCGATAAAAAATTCCCTGGACCAATAGAAAATGCTAGCAAGTTACATGTTAAAGTATTGGGACTTTTTAAATTTGAGCAAAATGACTGATAAGAGAAAAAACTTTCAGTACAGACTGGATGTGGTGAGAACTCCCGCACAAAACATCTGTAGAAAAACGACGCATTTGATTGGACGGGGAACACCATGTGATCAATTCCAAGCCCCTGACTGACCTAGAATATTCCAGAGAATGGTCTTCGGTACTTTCTGACTAAAATAATGAAGAATCTGTTTAAAACAGAAGCAGTTTTGGAGGGGTTTCCCATAAAATACTTTCGTTTCAGTCAATGGGAGAGCTTGTACTTAAAATAGACAAGGTTCTAAGCATTCTAATGATGTAAACAGCATGGCAGATAGACGAAAAAAGATCAAGACCGTGCAATGAAATCACCCTAATTTTGCGCAGTTTTGCAAAGTTACACGATTCAAATTATCACAAACAACAGCCCAATTGCTGATTTAAATCACCATCGAAGGTTAATGTTCATTTTGAATGCAAAATCGAAATAGCCAACAGCAAAAACTGATGTTTCTTTACAATAAAATGTGCATGCTTGCATGTAAATAAACAACACAGGGAATTTGAGACGGCCTTGAATCAGCCATTTCAAAAGTTTGAGTCTACTCGACACTGGTGGCAATACGCAATGGCACGCTGTGCGAGTGCAGTCGAAACTGGTGTGCTGAGAGTAAATTCAGAGGTACCTAAATTTAATATTTAAGTGGACTGAACTGTAATACATACACTTCTAAGACAGTTTGTCAAATTTGCTTTAGTTGATGAAAAAATATAAATGTGAAAACATCTATAGGTGAAATTGATGTCATGAAAATTAATGGAATGCTGGGTAATGTGATCTAGTATCAGAGGAAACACTAAATGGCATCTACATGAGAGAAAACACCAAAAATAGTACCATGAAGAATATATTTGACAAAAAATTCTGTATTCATCCTCTGATAGGTAAAATCTTGAATTGTCTCAAAGATAAAAGATTATCATTCTAATTTTATCAACATGATCATTTTTTTATATTTACAAACCAAACTTTGCATTCATTAAATTTCTATTGCAAAAATATTAACAAGCACATTCTCAGACACCATAATATTGCTTTTTGTCAAATTTATGAGACTTCGCAGTTCACAATGTAAAATACATACACACAGTATTTATTGTTCTCACAAGTTTAAGCTACTTTGCCTTTTCCAAGTTAGCAAGACATGGAGACTGAATAGAAAAAGAGAAACAGTCCCAAAACAGTGTTCCAAAACAATCCGGTTTCTACTCACCTTAAAAGACCCTTTTAGGACCCCAGAGGGCAGCACTTGAGGGTGTACATTTGCATAATTTTATTCATTTGCATAACAACAAATCCCTCTGAAGCTTTTGTTAAGCTAATATCCAAATTTATGCAAGCAACCACCGTCAGGTGCTGCCATCTGGGGTACTGAATCCCACTATTGTCCCTTTCTTTCTTGCCTCCAAAGCAGACCCAAGCTGCATATGCTGTCTATTCCGCTGGGGTCTGCCCTTCTTTGACAAGGTCATTGTTTTAGCGTTGGAAAAGTGACTCAGTTTCAAATTGGCTGAGTATGGTTACTATGGTAACAGGCTTCAGTCCACTAGGCACCAGAGGTTGCTACTGGTCTAGGGGATAATGATGAACTTCCTGAATGGTGTCTCAGTCTAAAGGGAGGGTCATTGTTTAGTTTTGTTTCATTTACTATAAATAAAACTATGTCAAAAAGGGCAGACCAAGTGCAGTAACACGGAACTTTGTCTGCTTTGAGGGCAACTTTCTTTACAATTCGAGACTTTTTGTTGGTCAATGATCCCAGCATTTAGATATAGTTCTTCTGTGACAGAACTGTTGTTGATGGTTCAGAATCACGGTATTTTATGAGGATATATAAATACACATCAGTATGTTTTGACACATTCTTTGTCATCTGGTCATGGATTAAGAATGCTTTATTATATAAATGCATTTCCATTAAACATGCATGGGTTTCAAATACATTAACAAACAGAATATGAAATTTTGATTTTCGTGATTCCTTCAGCTCAAATATATGTTTGTCAGAAAGTACATGTATATATTTTTAGAGAGAAAAAATGTACATGAAGTTTCATCTGATATTTTCTTTCCTGCCACCCATATATATTTGAATAAAAAAAAATTCAATGCAAACTTGCCATTTCTTTTGGATTGACAGTTCAATATTACTGTGGTGGCTTGAATTGAGGAGTGCATGGGACCCCACCATGCCCATCAACAATGCTGATCAACAACCTGAGTGCACGTGTCATCAACCAGCAACTTGTTTCTCCTTTCATACATCCCCTTTGGCTGCAAGCTTGGGTATTAAAGTACAACAGTCTTGACATTTTATGAGACATACCTCTGTAACACATCGTGAGACTTCCTTTCCATTTTTGTCTTAATTTGCTCATACACTGTACATTTTATATATATGTGTGTGTGTGTGTGTGTGTGTGTGTGTGTGTGTGTGTATGAATATATACATACAGTAAAACCTCCGTATGTGGGCACCTCCTTACAGTGGGCACTTTTCTTCGGTCCTGTTTCATTTTTCCTATTGGCTACATTATAAACCACCTCTCTAAAGTGGGCACCTCCCTAATCTGGGCATTGGGCACCCTACACATGCACCAAAATCTGTTAAAGTGGGCACTATTATTTTGTTCAATAAATATTGTACTTTTTAAATGTGTTATTTTTTGCATCAGGA
>OZ026622.1:53207141-53274641 GCA_964020975.1 Hermodice carunculata | reverse complement strand
GGCCGCTTATCTTAATTGCCTCTCCCCCGCTGCGAATACACAACACCGCATGCACTGTGAGTCGCATGCCAACATGTGGATCGGCACTTTCCGCCTGTCTACATCGGGTGTGTTCTATATTTGTAGCTCCGTTGTTTTGACAACAGTGATAGCGATGTAAGCTGGAAGAAATGTGCCACCTCCTATTTTTTTTAATATCTGTTTATGGAGGTGTTTTGTGAATGTATGGAAGAGGAGACTGGTGAAATGATTTACTGTGACAATCCCAATTTTTCAGTGGAGTGGTTCCAACTTACACTATCAATGCGTGGGATTGACGGAAAATACCATTCCCTATTATCGCCGTCTATCCTGTTTAATATTGACCAGAACCTGGTGATTTTTCATAATAAATTTCAACACCCGACACACTCCGACATTTATTTCACTCATCTTGTTGTTTGAAATAGGTGTTTCCACGATCAGTGAACATGGTTTGCACGTCAGCAAGAGAGCGGCAAGCATACTTTTTATCGTTGGCATGTAACAAAGTTTGCTGACCTTTGTTGGCCATTTTAATGTTGATTATTCGCTCAACCCGTGATAAATTCGTCAGGTTTCATCCGATTTCAGTAATTCAAACACCATTTGAAAGCACGCGCCATGAGCAGTAAGAAAAAATGACTCCGATTAGCACCATTGCAAAGATATAGACTATTCAACCCTCCCAGACACGAGAGCGGTAGAGGGTGTGCTTTCGACGCGCCATCTGACGGTAAATTGGTGCCGGTCACAGGGCTGCACATCAGAGAAGGCTTTGCGACCAGCCAATACACAGCCTCCCCCTTTGAAGTTCAAAGCAGCGCACCGCGGTAGCTGGCGATAGGATTTCTGTGTATTCGAAGCTGTACCTCCATCTATAGTAGCTCCATGATACAACTTACACTTTCATATTTCTTTGTCAGAGATATAGTGCCAAAATTTCCACTTCAGCCCATTCACAAATTTTGGTACTCCATCGCATATATTTTCCATATATTCTCAATAAAAATACATCGTTTTTTACACATATCTGTCTCAGATTAATGGTAAATTTCAGCCAACCACTACAAGATTACGGCAGCCAGTTTTGTGTGACCATGCGCAGAACATACACGTGATCCTATGCACATCCGACCAAGAACAGTTCATATGACTACGGTTTATTCGGTTTACTTTGGGAAGCGCACCCTGCTTTGTTTACAATACATTTTGTGTTGGACCATGCTGGCTGGATTACATGTGGAAGGATTAGAAAGTAAAACGCGACCCTTCTACACCGGTATGTGGATCGGCAGTAAATTCTGCACAGTGCAGAACGGCCCGTCTATGGTTACTCTGGACTACACATACATGGAATAACACAGGATGTGCTCAGATTTAACCCATGGCAAGCTGCCCATATCTGGTATCTCACACATTTTGCCATTGGGCAGTTTTTTACTCACTTGTGCAACAAGCAACATGCATGATTGAATATGCCAGGCCAGGGCTCTATTATTTTTGCGATTCATTCCAAGTTATGAGCACGAAGTTGGTCAGAAATTGCACAATCTATATTTCTGTGCACAGCTGTTCTTCAGATTTCACCAGTTGCCTGGCTGTGACGCTTCAGTTATTTTCTATAGCAGCGCCTTATTCCATCAGGAAATTGGTGGTGGATTCTAAAGAAGCTCCCGGTGCACTTTGTATTTCAATTTACCTTAACAATTTGATGATGTCAGTGGTGTCAAGAGTCAGATCTTAAACGTGGTCACTTTTTTATCAAGCAACACGGGGCTTGCAACAAGCCAATGCACACAGGCATGCTCCCGAGCATGACTTTCTGCTATGTACGTCTACTTTTTTCCAGCCTTCGATCATGAATTTAATTACTATCTTGTTCTGTCATACAAATTTGTTCAATTCAAACATTTATAATATAATTAAAACAACAAAACTATGTTAAAAACATCAATAACTGATGCATCACAGACAGCAATCAACACCACATCATCATGGTGTTTACGGCTGGCACGATGGAGGTATAATACCTCTATCCGGTTACACAGATCTTCGCTTGGTCACCGTGCAGTCTGCATATTTTCTTTGCCTTCGTAAGGAATTGTCACTCCTGCATCTATCTGTGTCTAAATTTGTCCAATCAAAGTTTTTTTTGTGAAAATATATTGTGAAAATTTGGCAGTAATCTTTGCGTGAATACGACTCGTTCACCTTCCCAATATTGCACAGGCACACGGGTAAAAATGAGTTTGATTGGACAGTTGAGCGACACATGATCAAATCCACCCAATGAGGAGCCTGGAATATCCTAAGCGCATTAATAATGATGGAAAATGAAAATAGTTTCCTATTTTGGGCCATTTTCGAGGGATATTTCAGGATTTTATTTTTCTTAGCCAATGAGAGAGCTTCTTAAAGAGAAAGATGAAAATCTAAGGATTTTAGCAGTATAAAACAAAATGACAGATGACGCAAAACATCGTGACAGCAAAGGTGCAAAGTCGCCGACTTTTGGGGGTAACTTTTACAGTTTTATCATACAAAATGTCGTGAAAAACGGGCAGTTGTTGGCTTTTTATCCATTTGACAAGAATATATATTTTTTACTGCAAAATCGAAATAGCCATCTGCAAGTATTGAAGTTCGTCCACAATAAAATACACATGCTTACAGGTAAATAAACATTGTGCAGAGGTTCCAAGTTCTTTTCTCTCAATTCTGGAGACGTTGCTGGGCGTTTTTTTTTTTTTTTTTTCAAGTTTTGGGAGATCTGGAGACTTTAAAGAAATGAGTTAATTTCAGGAGATCTCCAAAAAATTCAGGAGTATTTGAACCTCTGATTGTGGGCCAGCGGGAAGCTAATGAAGGTTGGTTTGCATTGCATGCGGCTGGACAGGACAATGATGGCAAATGATGTTCACATACATTTCGAGTGTGCTTGAACACGACGTGCTAGGGTTAATGAAAAATCAAACTGTCAGCAAAGTAAAATGCACATTTCACCACTGATGTGACATTTAAGGTTAAAGATTTGTACTGTTCAGCACAATCCATGATGTAAGCAATAGCATTAGCTGCGGCATCAGTTGTAAACATGGAGGCATGGGCAAGACTTGGCCACTTGCTGATTGGACAATCAGGCCAACAATGGAATGCATAATTAACTCACAGTCCAGAAAAGTTTGGTACAACTCGGTATGAACGACTTATTGTGTACAATTTACAAACTTTTCTGATTTCTCCCCTTTTATACCAGTCAAGTCTGGTTCCTTTTTAAAAAGGAAACTTTTTTTTCTTCTCAAGACAGAAATCGGACTATAGATGGAAGACTCCCACCCCTGTTAATGAAGTACTGTGATCTAGTGACCCAGTTTTCAATAGGCATCTGAAGCACCTCAATAGCCCCGTCATAAGTTAGGTCTCTGTAAAGTGAGTATTTTTGGAGATATGGCGTTAACAAGGCATGGATGGATGCCCAGAATACAATGATACCCCTCCGGCCTAGAAGGCTGAGGGTTAAAAATGATGATAATGTTGAACCATCACTAAAGATATTTGCATGATCAAAACTGTTTTTTTAATCATATCTTGCAAATATTTCATTCCCTGACCATGCAGGGCCTTAAACACTTCGATGGCCTCAGATCTTAATCTTCCAATAGAAAGTGTACTTTGCCGAGTTTTGTTCAGCAGAATGCAGTACCAACTTGTATGATACCTGTACGCAAAACACAAACCACATGCCTCTATTTTTTTCCTTTTTGTTTGCTAGTTGGGTCCCACAGAAGTGACAAACTAATGGACAACTAATCGGGGAGAACGAAGTCATAAAATGAGACTTCTTTTATCCAGAAGGTGGTTTAATCTTCAGAGGGCATTCAATTGCCTAGCTGTCTTTATCATGTTAAATCGTTTTCAGTGACATGCAAATCAAGTTTTAATTTGTTGTCGATTTCAATCCCTAGTAATTTCAGGGAACCCTGACAGTGTTACTTTTTGTATCATAATTTGTTACACCTGTCGCTGCAATTAGAACGAAGTACAATAGCTTATAATTTGTCAGGGTTCACCAACATTTCATTTGCGGAAAACCAACAAATCGATACTGATGATTTCAGTCTTAAATTAGTCAAGTGTCTCAGGGTCTTTCTGGCTATATGATCGAGCTTATCATCCACAGGGTTGTGTAATTTGCTGCCATTAGTTTGATAATACATGTACATATCATTTATACCAAGATTAAACAGTATGGCTCTAAGTATGTAGCCTTGTGGGACCTCCTTCAGTCCTATTGTCAACTTGCTATAAAAGCTGCCAATGTTACCGGCAGCTGATGTTCACTGAGGTAACTTGCCATTATCAAGTTAAATGCCTTCTGTTTTAGGCCATGTACCTTAGGTTTGGCTAAGACAAGTCCATGTGGGAGGCAGTCAAATGCACATGATAAATCCATAAGGATGCTACCAACATAGTTTTGAGGCAACTCCTTTCTCCAGCCTTCTAGTTCTGTTAGCTTGATCAAGAAACTGCTACAACTATTTAACCTTTTCTGCCAGCATAAAGGCGGGGAGCAGAAATTGCATTGAAAAAGATACCAAGTTGATTAGTGATGATACTTTAATAGATTTTTGACAAGTAAGGTAAGCTCTTTCAGAACAATAGTTTTCCTTGCATAATCTTTCTTCTTGACAACTGGTATAATCTCAGACATCTTCACCCCAGGGAAAGTGCAAGTGTCAATACCTTAATTAATAATTTCTGCAGACACTGGGGAGAAAAATTCTGCAGCAAGTTTAAATAAATTTAAGGGTATGCAAAATTTAAAAAAAAAACTCCCAAGAAAATAAAGCTCGCTAACAGAGAGATCTTAGTCCCTGTAACAAAATTTATTTCGAAGTGTACAGGATCTGAAGCACCAATTTTAGGATACACAGGCATCCCCATTTTACCCTCCGGCAGAAATCCTGAAAAAAAAAAAACTGACTATGGGCGAGTAATCAAAATCTCAAATAAAAGGTTACATAGTGTGTGGTGGAAAGCTTGAGCATAGCAATTGTATGCATTAGATGACCAAGGTACCATCAATTGAACTTCAGTGAAATACTCACTCATCATTTAGATACAGAGCTAGTGCATGTCCTGTGAAGTCTGCAGTGTTGTTGTCCACACCAAACTTTTTGTACAGTTCGTCCATTGTGCCTGTGTTGATGTTGAACCCGTCCCATGTTTTTGGGTCCTCCTCATTAACGTCAGCACAATATATTATGAACTTGCGGAATCGCCTCTTCTCAAACATACCCATCAGATCTGTAATATGCAACTCACAATAATCCCCACATCTGAATGTGAGGAGTACATGCAATGACAGAATCTACATATGTAGCTCTCTGTACTCCGTGCAGGTCTGCGTCTTGATTGACAATGTTTACCATGGTAACTGCAGCAAGTCTGCACCTTGATTGACATTGATTAACGTGGCAACACACAGGGCCCATGCACATAACAATGACTTACCACATTTCCTATGCGATACTCTTCTCACATAAATATAAAGTTAACATTTAGCATTTTCTGAGATACTCCTTTTTCATACAAACAAAAAAACTATCTCATGCAGTGAACTGATGAACACATTCCAGAAGTTTATCCATAAGCACTATCACATTCAATAAGTTAGTGTTCAAACCACAAAACAAAGATACATGTATGGAAGATGCATCAAAAACTTTGACTTTGTGACAAAGTCATGGTTCCCCATCACATGCAATTCCCCCCAAAAGATTTTGGTGGAACATACAAAATTAAACTTGTGATTGATTTGTGTAAAACTAGACAAAGACCATGACAGCGAGGACACCCACCTATAGTGCTGTAATATTTCAGTTTTCTGTCCTTGGTTTTAGGAGAGTCTGACCGGTTTCGGCCATCCTGGGCTCTTCAGAGACTGCCCAAGATTGCCGTGTTCATTTTTAGCTTGGTATTTATAGGCCCAGGTAACGTGCTGACTTACAGTGTGGGCATGACGTAAAACCTACTGCATACCTGCCAACCCCCAAGTTTCCAAAATAGTACAAATTTTTGCGAACAAAAGTAATCAGTGATATTTTTATATCATTCAAGAAAAGTTGTTCTTAAAAATCTTAATATAATACTTTTTTTTTTATCAAATTTTACACTAAATCATGAAAATTTCACCTCAAAAATAGTAATGATTACTCCTAAATAGTAAGACTTGGCAGCTATGCTATTGTCTTTGTGTTAGCAAGACTAACTGACTTGATACTGTGTTGGTTCATGTCTGTTTACATATTACGGTTACCACATGGCTAATTCCCATGGTAAATAATGTGTTGTCAAGGTGGTGACACGCCACCTGGCAACAGCCTGTGGATGTTAAGATTTGCCCCCAGTAGAACTTGTGACCCGGAGAACATGGTCCAAATCACTCATAAGCACCCTAAGCATGTGAGGAGTCCAAGACATATGATCTAACCAGGTTTGATTCATTTGGTGAAATTTTTACATTACTTTGTGAAAATGTATTTTAAGTGACCCTGTGACCTTGAGAAAAGGTCATAGTCACCCAGCTACAATCCCAAGCACAGCCTTGTCACATTAAGATGCATTGTTACCACATTTGGTATATTTTGGTAAAGACCTTTCAGGTAGCAAGGAGGATTAATATTTCTTTTTACATTAGTAGACCCCATGACCTGCAGAAGGTCAAGGTCATTCACCTGCAACCTAAAACACGGTCTTATAACCTGACCATGTTTGATCAACTTTCTCACAAGATTTCCTTTCAGCAGCTAGGTGTGACCTCAAGAAGGAGTTAAAGCTCATCCATCTGCAATCTGAGCAAGATCTTCCTTAGCAGGTTGGCTTACTCCATTCTGGTTGCCTTATTTTGGTGATTGCAGGCTGGGTGGAGGAAGCCAAACGTGTGGCTGGCAGTGTGATACTTGCCGCTCTCCATCAGGGCCACCAGACTAATGTCCAACTAGGAACATTCAGTTCCACAAAATATAATATTGCTAGCTGGTACTGAGCAATTTGTCTGAATTTGCCGAACAAAATTTTGGTATGGCTGAAAAGTCACTGGTAAACGATGCATTTTAACATATAATATTGTGTTTCCATTTACCGATTCTGTGATGCTGAAACTCTATCTGAATGATATAACAAGAACAAAAACATGATAAAGTGAGTAAAAACTATTGTCTCCCCACACATGAGGAGGCATATTATCCAAGGAGACGAGGTGACTGCAAAATAAAGAAATACACCACCAACTCACACTTCAACTTCAAATGTGGATTTACATGCCAAGCCATATGTCATGGAGTCTGTGCTGAGAAGACAAGCCGTCACCTTTCAATATAGGTCACATCAACCCTGTTGTAACACATGCCTCTGGAATTGCTAATCAGGTCATTATTGAGAAAATAGTTTTAAACCGTGATCCACATACACGTGAACTAGTTTTGCATATTGAGGCCATGAGCTGATAGTTAAACAGACCGCAGTGACCAACAAATTTGAGCAATGTGTCTGCCTTATAGGGACCTCTGGTGCCAAAGATTACAAACTCATAATGGATTCAAAAGTCTATGCTCCAAGAAATTTGCTCACGAAAAAGGTCATTTTTTCAACAGAAAAGATTTGCCAAAAATTTGGGTAGTTGCCTTCAAGTTCAATGCTGAAAACTGAATCAAACAGATGGCTGTGCACACTTATAAACATTTGCTGCTCTTCATTTAATGCTGTGGAATTGGGTCCTTTTTCAAAACCCAGCCTGCCTGCTATCAGCATCAAACTCAACACCATCTGAACTGTGTTCTTATCATGTTCTGATGATACAGTACTAAGAATTTCTGCCAAATCTGCAACCTTTGACAGCTAGACAGGCCTGCAGACTCAAACTACTTGCAGTGTATGCCACTGTAAAGCAAGTCCATCATGTGCCTGTAGACATCAGCAGTTTGACTACCTCAACATTCCACGAATCGTGTTGTTGGTGCACAAAGTTTTGATAACCAATTATTGGTGGCAGAAAAATTCACATACTATTTGGACCACTTTTGCGGGTTCATACATAAAAAACCCACAATATTATTGGGTTTTGCACATAAAATCGGTCCTCTATTTGTATTTTCTGGCTAGCAAATGACAATAAAAGAAAAATATATGCTGGTGATACACAGGTCAACCATCTGCTGTGGTCTTGCTTGAGGAACATAAACAAATGGTGAAAATGACTGCTACAGTATCAATAGTGTTTTCCTTGAAAATAATTTCAAATTCATCATGACATCGGTTCTGTACACAGACAATACTCATAAAATAGCGTTCCAAGAACGAATTACCCTCGGTGCCCCCAATCTTTTTTCCTCAATTCTGCATTTTTTCCTGCGCCTTTGCAGTAGAAGACTTTACATACAATTTCCATTGTGTGGTCTATGAAATGAAAGAGCACTTTTGGATGTGTTCTTGGGGCAAGTTCTGCTGACAGATCACTGTCAAGTTTAAAATGATAAGAGACAGCTGGTTTTCCATAGGAATGTGGTCCACTATAGTGTGCATCTCTGAAAAAAAAGTTGGTGAAGCTACACTGGAACCTTGTTCAGATATTATGGTAATGTCGTCCCCTTGTGCACCGCTCAAACGGCCTTGAAGATAAATACTTTTAAGTTTCATAAAAAGCTTACAAATACAAAGAGGAAGCTGGTTTCCCATAGGAACCTGGTGCATCACAAGATGGATCTCTGACAAAAATTTGGCAGCGCTGTGGTCAATATTTTTTAAGATATCGTGGTAACGTCATCAGGATTGACATCACTCAGACGGCCTTCAAACAAATACATTGACAGTTTCATAAAAAGTTTAAAAAATAATCAGAGGCAGCTGGTTTTAAATAGGAACCTGGTCCATCATAAGATACATCTGTGACAAAAAATTGGCAAAGCTGTGGTAAATATTTTTTGAGATATCATGGTAACATCATCAGGGTTGATGCCACTCAGACGGCCTTCAAATAAATACACTCAAAGTTTCATAAAAAAAAAAGTAAAAAAATACTAAGAAAGAGCTGGTTTCATATAGGCACCTGGTCCATCATAAGATACCTCTCTCACAAAAATCTGGTAAATCTGCGGTCAATATTTACTTGAGATATTGTGGTAACGTCGTCAGGGTTGACGCCACTCAGACGGCCTTCAAATAAATACATTGGAACTTTACAAAATAATCAAAGGAAGCTGGTTTTCAATACGAACCTGGTTAATCATGAGGTACTTCTGTGACAAAAAATTTAGTACAGATTCGGTGTATATTTTTGGAGATATTGCTGTACGAATCTGTACATTTTTGGAGATATTGCTGTAAAGTCCACAATACGGACAGATGACATAGAGGACAAAAATACCCTCCCGCACTTTATGTACCGAGGGTAAAAAATGACACAATTTCCACTGGTGCTTCATTGTCATATTTGAAGACTATCAAATAAAGAGCTATTATGAAAAAACATTGAAAAAAAACCCCACACAGATGGACATACATACACTGAAAACAAAAGGTTGTCAAGTGTTAATTTCATATCAAAGATAGTAATGTAGTGAGGTAGCTGACCACGAGCAGGCTACTTTAGATCCAGGTCGGCAGACAAAGCCTGTCTTCCTGCACTTCCAACAAACTCAGCTTTCATCTCTTGGTAACAGTTGTGCTATCTATGTTTGGCTTCATCAACATGGGCGGTAGCAAATTGGACCTTCAGCTAAACAGCTTACCACTTGGGCCTTATGCAATAAGACAGTTTATCAAAAAAAAAAAATACCAAACACAAGGGCCCAGAAGGTTAAACTACCAAAATTAAGTTTAACTGTGACACACTCGACATCTCTGTACAAAATACTTGTATCATGGCTATTCAGTTGTAATCTTGTTGCTAACTTGGCTTCAGCCACTAATACAGTGACAGCATCTATATTTGTCTGCATTTAACACCACTTTTTGTTATCACATTACAAAGAGGGTTGTTTGAAATACATATGGTACAAAAACCAAAGGCTGAGTGTCATAAAAACGTCTGCACTGAAAAAGTAGCAAAGTGACCCGTCTGTGAATTCTTAGTGCCACAGTGCAGATTCTAAGCACCCAGTGACTAGCTTTCAGGTCTCTCTCAAAATGCCGAGAAAAGCCGTTGACCTGCACCATTTACTTTCCCCACAACTGCCAAATTTAAGCATGCCCATTTACCACAGTTGGGAATTATTTAAGAGTAGTCAAGTTGGCTAATGTGACTCAAATAAATTAGCCAAACTCACATTTCTTCAGCCAAATTAATTCAAACTTGATTAATCAAGAACTTCAAGCATCATGACATTCAAATACTTGATTCAAACTAAAGAAATCTAAGATTTTTTTGTAATTTACCTAGAAGGGAAGTATCTTTAGCCAAATCCCAATTATATTATTAGCCCATGGCTAACGGCAAGTACCAGCCCAGACATGTTGGTGTGAATGAGAAATTTGAAGGTGGTGCTGTTACAACAATTCAGACATAAGGACCAATATGGCCCTGTGCTCTGCTGACTGGCCCTGAAGCATTACAACTGACCCAAATAATACCAACTGGGCATAACATTTCAAGCTTCAGTCTTATTAGTTCAATTCATCTGCTCTAGACTAACTGTTTTAGCTCATACTAGTCATAGTGGCAATCATCCCTGAGGGTGCGCATATTAGCAAGGACGTATAAAACATTCAGGTTTCTGAGTCTAGAATCAGAGTAAGCTATTTCTCTTGTTGACCAAAACTGCAATTTCTTGCAGTTTTATTAGTAAACAAGCAAACAGGTTTGGTAGGCCTGCATGATTTTTGTTTCTTGTCTGCACTTTTGTCTGATTCAAAGGTGTTCCAGATTGACAGCTAAAATGTGTATTGCTTCATTTCATTACTAATATGGTACCTTTGTGTCTTTTAAATAGTGTGGTACACTTTAACAGCCCTTCACAGTGTTTCCTGTCTTCGAAGGCCCCTCTTATGAGCCACCACCTGGTGTGAACGACCACATGTGGTCGCCAAAGTTGTTTTAAAATGATCCACCTCTTACGAATGATCACCTGTTTAATGTGACCATGCACAACGAACAAAACTTATGACCGCATAACATAAAATTCAGCCATATCTGGCCACTATGCCTACGATCCACCCCTCAAGTTGGCCAACAAAATACATACATGCAACTCGCCCATTGTTACAAAACTTACACGGTTCTTGTCAAATTTATTGAGTGCAACAATAAAGGATGTCCTTCTACCTTAAATTTCCTTAATCATAACAAGTATTTAATTTGATCAATCAGTATCTATTCCTCCTTATTTCAAATTCTCACGAGCATCAGATCTTTCCGATGTAATGGTAGCGAATGTGGCATACTCCGCATGTATCGGGCCTCTCCATTGCGCATCTCAGAGGATTTCAACCACCGTATTTCTTTCTCTGTCTGCTCGGATATATCGGATTGTTTTCTGAACTAAATTTCATAATGATCGGTGGTTCCCATTGTTTGTGATGGGAACTTTATCACTCATGATTGTTTACATCATCAATCTTGAAATGCTTCAAATCTGAATGCACGACAAAGGTGTCAGGAAAGGTCTGGAACAATCTTCATTGTGTATTGCCAATTGTCGGCACGCGTGGTCATCACTATTTTTTGCATACAAAACCTAACTTAACTTCGTTGGATTAGCGGAGAGCCACAGAAATATTATTACAGTATTTTCATTTCTAATTGAACCACGTTTTATCATATTAGAACTATGAAATGAATGAAGATACTTTCACTAGATCAAAATCATACAGAACCCCTATCAAACACGTGCTTGCCTGCTTCAGTGTGCGACCGACACTAATGAAGTGGCCTGATCCATTTTTCTCACGGTTCAGAACAAGGTCAAAATGACAAACAAACAAACCTGGTGGCAACAACAAAATGTCGAGTCTTATTTTGATTCATAACTTATGAATTACGGTGAGTTAAGCTTCACCGAATGTGTAGATTCAAGTTAAGACTGAGTTTATACCCTCAAAACAGTTTTACAACAGTTTATGCTGATAACTTTTTGGTCTGTATGGGGTGGTTGCTCAAAAGAGGGACTAATGTACACAGAAAACATGACTTTGCTCTAAACATGTCCTTATATACACTAGCTAAGACTTCTTATTTGTGATCACATAAACTACATATTTTATCAATGTTTACATTTGGATTGAGCTTTTAAAAATAATGAAATCTCTGTATGCAGCCTTGCTTTAACACCTCAAGCTATCATATCGACTGGCTTAACTAAACCAAATGCAGTTTAAGGCACAGCAATTCTACTTGTAAGAGAAATGAAGTTTTTCAACAGTCAAACTATTATTAACAAATGTTACTCACTATAGGTCACTTAGCTGGTTTCCTCGCACTTTAGGTGCCTTGCCAGAGCTCCCAAAAATTTTCCTGTGGGTCCAGTGCCAATCCATGCTGCTGCCATGACTGTCGTAGCAGTATTGCATAATAGCGAGCATGCGCAATCAGTTTCCTGCACTGCATAAGAAGGCTCGAAAGCCCGGATGGTTGGGTGGAAATATTAGTGACCTATGGTGAGTGATGTTTCTTGATAATAGTTTTACTTTTGAAAAACTTCATATTAAGGACACACTACAACACCATAGGTCACTCAGGTGATTTAAAATCACACTAGAGGAGGGACATACATCCTAAAATATCTAGCCAAAAACTCTGCACTAGTGAGCTACAGACCATCCCGAGTCTCATGAGCTCTGAGAGAATGCAGACGACTAAGTTCTTCATCCTGGCCAGCCACATGGTAGGATAAGGAAATCGTTTTTCTTGTCCACCCCGAGATGGTGGCAGGAGACAAGGTCCCAGATGCTGTCTGCCTACAGGGAAGAAAAGAAGTTTCCACCCAGCTCAATGAGGCTCAGTTCTACTCAAACAGAACTGGAGCACTCTCACGGGACAGAGGGCCCTATCTGGCTCAGACCTCGACATTGTCTCCGAAAGGACTCTACCCAAAACACAGTCTACGCCGTTGATGGGTCACAGGCTACTTGTGTCTTCGACGCAAATCCCACCTGGGGCCTTAGAAAGACATTCTTCCCATCAGCAGACCACCTGCTGAGGGACCTATCTAAGGTGTGTATCTCCCCGCGCCTTGCACCCGTGGCCAGAGCTAACAGGAAGACTGTCTTGAAGGTTCAGATCTTAGGATCAATCAAACCTGTATCCTTAGGTACGAATGGGAATTTTGTCAACGCCCTCAGCACCACATTGCGCTCCACTGGTCGATCAGTGTAAAAGCTGTTGACAAGCTGTTGACAAGCCCACAAGAGGAAGGGATCCATCCCTAGGCTCTGCCCCCTGGTTTTAAGGGTAGCCGCAATGGCTGACTTGTACCCTTCGGTGGTGCAAATCTTCAAATGCCCTTCCTCAAACAGACTTAGCAAAAAAACTGCAACCTGCTGGCCCGTTGCCTCCCAAGGCGACAGCTCCCTAGCAGCAAACTTGCGAGTCATAGATCTTTAAAGGAGAGTGACGAAGTTTCCCGCTGGCAACCCACTCAGCCACTCCCTTGAAGAAGCCTGCGGAAGTAATGCCTGAGGGAATAGTTTCTAGACGTGAAGCCTGAGAAACTGCGGACTGTGATGGAACTTGTTTGATCCTGGCTGTCAGAGCAGTTGCCGAAGAGGAGGAAGAGCCCGCGGGGTCTCCATGCTCAACTCAATGAGGTCCAAGGACCATTCTCTCTTGGGTCACCAGGGACCCACAAGAAGGACTTCGCACTGCTCCTCCCGTATCTTGCGCAACATCCTTGGCAAGAGCTGGGTCGGAGGAAAGGCATATGCCCACATTCCCCGCCACGAAATTGACATGGCGTCTGTGGCCCATGCCAACTTGTCGGGGAACAGGGACACAAAGGTGTTGATCTTGGGACTGTCTCTCGTGGCGAAGAAATCGACATGCGGACGGCCCCAAATGGCCCAGATCACTTCCACCTCTCGGTCTCAATCTTCTGTAATCGGCATGAAGAGCAGGTCTGCCTTGACATTCACGCAAACGGAAATGTGCCGACATTGGATCCTGACAACGTACTAACGGCACCAAAACAAGATCAACCTGGCCAGGGAGAACAGCCTCTTCGACCTGGTACCTCCCTGTTTGTTGATGTACGCAACTGACGTATGGCTGTAGCACATCACCAGGATGTGTGTTCTCCACATGTGACTTGAACTGGAGAAGGGCATGACAAATTGCCTCCAGTTCTAGCCAGTTGATGACAAACTGCCTCCACAGAGGAGGCCATTCTCCTGAGGCTGTCTCAGAGTCCAAATGGGCTCCCCAGCCCTGAAGGGAGGCATGGGTAAACAGTTACCTGGGCGTTGAATGGCACCATAGGGTCCTCGATTTGAGGAACAGGTGACTCGATTGAAGGCCTTGCCTCAAATAGAGGACCAGCGTGAACACGCGTGTTCAAATTGGTCACTCCACCAACAGATGCCTAGATTCGAGGATCAGCCTGTACACAACTTTGGACACACCTGGGCAAGCTGCCAGGTGCCTGGATGGCTGCACCTGACATGCATCATGAAAGGTCCCACTTGACGAACACTTTCCTGTACAAGCTAACAACGTGCTGTGGCACGTTGGAGTCTTCCTATGGCCAATCTCACGTCCGCCGATGAACTTTCTGCCACTGACAGGTAGTCCATCATCGACCAATATCGCACAGACTTTCTTCAGTGCAGAAAACACCGCTCTTCTACATGCGAGAGCGGCATGTTGCTATGGTGATGGTTGGCGTCCCAATAAACGTTCAACTCACCATCCATACTCACTTTCCAACAAACCACTGAACAAACTAAATCTGAGGTAGGACCAGTCTCCCGGGAAACTTATCCATTACCTAACCAACAAGAGAAGCTACAAATGTAAAACAAAGTGAGGGAGCTTCCAACAAAACCGGTCCATCAACAATGGGCGCCAGAGAAGGAAACTGATTGTGCATGCATGCTATTACATAATACTGCTACGACAGGTGCTGACACGCCACAGGGCATCGAGGACAGTCATTGCAGCAGCATGGATTGGCACTGGACCCATGGGAAAATTTTAGGGAGCTCTGGCAAGGCACCTAAAGTGTATGGAAACCAGCTAAGTGACCTATGGTGTTGTAATTTGTCCTTAATAGATAGGCCATCAAGTACTCTGGCATTTTGCAACTTTTGTACAAACTGTGACTAATCCAGAAGCATATCTGATGATTTCCACTTTTTGAATTTTGGGGGTGAGGGTGGAGGGCATTTTGTGCCTGCTCCAGTTGGGTTAAATAAGCTAAGGCCAGGCAAGTAGCTTCAAAGAGGTGGCATAATGTCCTCTAGTCAAATACCAAACCAAAGCAATATATTTTTTTTCATCTTTATATTTATGACAATACAAGATCACATTTTGGTGAAAAGTAACTTCAACATATGCAGTATATATGACAAACAGTGAACAAATTACCTAAAATCATCCTTTTTCATTTTCTTCACACAGGGAATCTTCTGCCAATGCTGGCCTGTATGCATAATCTTTTGGATGTTCCATGTAATTTGGTCTTTAAATTCATTTGTTATCAATTTCATTTATTCTGTTTTCATTTATGTTTGATTCTGTTTAACAGCTGTACCACAGTATCTGTTCAGGGCCTGGTATTCAGGATTTTGTCCCAAGGCAAGTAGGAGTGAAAATTTACTTCTCTGTAAGAAAATTACTTGCCTGCTAAACAGATGTTCATGGCCAGCATTCACCTGATTGTGCCCGATGAACTGGTCAAAACCTTGCACCTGCAAGTCTGCTATGGAGGCAACAAAATTATATCCACACTGAATCTGAAAAAAAATTTACTTGCCCCATACAGATGCAGCACAGGCCCTAAATGCCAAATTTGTTCATGCAGACCAACCTATTCTTTGTTTTCTAGTATCTTTCCAGTTTTTGCAGTTCTGTTTATTTACTTTTCTTTACTTGTATTATTCAATGTGTACACATCTATATTATGTGAAAGAACTTCACAATGACAATCTGACTTTTTGCATGAGATCAAACCAAAATTTGTTTGATTATATTTGATACAAATATTTAACAGCTTAAAATATTTACTATGTTTGATTTTGAAATCACCAAATTTATTTTGTTCAGATTTTTTGTTAGTGATATTTATAATGAACCTGTTTTATTCACAGGATTATCAGAAAAGATCTAGCATGTCTCCCATCAAAATATCTCATTCAAAAAATTTCTTTCTTATGGTACTTGAGTAATTAATTACTTTTTAATATATTTAACATAGCTGTTACGCACAAATGGTACTTGTCAAAGCTTACTGATTACTGCACCATCTGGTGATACTTTTAGGAATTACTGCATCACATGGTGAATGTAATGAAACAGATCCATACAAGAGCTTCATGATTTTAAATTTTAATGGATTTTCAGAAATACATGTTCAAAAAACATATACAAACTCGATTACTGTACAAGCAAAGTGAAAATCTGAAGCCTTGACAAAGCTTTTAAAGCATTGGTACGTATGTATAAATAAATAAATAAATATATATATATATATATATATATATATATATATATATATATATATATATATATATATATATATATATATATATATATATATATATATATATATATATACATTGTGGTACCTGCTTTATGCATAAAATTGCTGTGAGCAGCCTCTTTGCTTTTTGTGGTCACTAGGCTCATACATAGGAGTCAGTTTCTTTGTAAAATTACCACGAAATAATAATAATAATAATTACATGGAGAGATAAGAAAAACACTCCTGTTGATATAAACTACTAATCCTTCACAATAAGACCTCCTCTCCATCTCAGTCACTACGGCTCATGCCAAATCATTAACACTTCCTACACTATTTTTAGAAAAGAAATTCTGAGTTTTCAAGACAGACAAACCCATTTGAAGAGCTTTGGTGGCCTTGTGAAGCCAGCAGAGCTAATAATCCACAACTACTGTTGTAACTAGCACTTACAGGGTTAACTCCACATTGCAAGGTGTGCATTTATATACAAGGCAGCTGGCACAATGGACGCATGCTTTGCTGATATCAATGCATCAAGTCACGCCAGTGGCATATCTACCATTTATACATACACTTGTTCAAGCAACTTTGTGGCTGTGTTTCCTTCCAATGGATCTGGACGGGAAATAAACAGAAGCTTATTTTCCCAGCCATACAATGGAGCAACATAATATACATGGTTTGTGTACAGCATGCAACTCCAGGAAACAGATTTATAGGTAAGAAATAAATCAAGAGTCTACAGATGGGAGCTAGACTCGGTGATCTACCTGGCATGATTTTCAATGTTTGTAGCTACCTTTGATTTGTACTGTGAAACTGAACCAAACGCTCAGTTATTTCCTAAAATATTGAAATGACGCAGCTTGTACATCAGACTAGCTCTCATCTTGTGCTTGTTCTTGAAAGATACACAACTCAATCAATCAAGAGACAGTGATGGTAGGAGTGGTTTGAAGGCCAACATAAGGGAACCTACAAAATACCCAAAATGCCAAAACTGAAGTGAAGCCCACTCGCCACATGGAATGAAGCAAACATAGGACACCTGACCAACAGGAAGCTGTGGAAGCAGAACAGAGAAGACAACAGCCCCACCCACTAACCTGTAGCTAAAGCCTCCTGTTCATTGGCAGGTACTTTGAAAATTTTATCTTTGTCTGCTTTGTACACATAGCTGCCCTCCACTGACTTGAACTCCAGGTATCTGGTCACTCCAGTATGAATTAGCAGCTTGACCAGCTGACCTACAAGCAAGCAAAGGTCAAAGTTAACATAAATGGCATATCCAAAGATCTGTTTTCATTTCTAATTGCACATTTCAATCAATCATTAAATTTAAATAACAAGTTATAAACCCCAATATGAATTAATAAACAAGAGGACTGTGACAATCCTGTGCTCAACTGTCAAATTATAGATGGTGCCACAGTATCATTAGCAATTTAGACTTTGACCCCCCCCCCCCTCCATCCCACCAAATTTGGCGAAGATCTGCCAAAAATTAAAGATGCTAGAGTGTTCACAAGATTTTCCCATTTTGACCCCTGTACTACGTAATATTGTAAGTGGTGCCACCAATATCGAAATGGACCAAAATTTTCATACATCCTATAATTCCTGACTATATTGGGCTAATTTGAAAACTGTGGACAGTAGTGTGCTAATGAGCAAAAGTTTACGGACAGACAGACATGAGTAGACGCAAAAGCTCTGCGACCTTTGGTCAGCAGAGCTAAAAAAGCAGCACCCTGGTTAAACAAAATAAGGTATGGCAGTCCCCCAAACTGTCTCTATGCAGTTTTGAAGCAACTGGTCTGGCAGTTTCAAAGAAGATTGCTGAAGATTTAAAAAAAAAAAAAATAATAAAAAAATTTAACAAGAAGGCTGTGTGAACAGCCCATGCCTCAGCTGATCTTGACATTCATCACACTTGCAGCTCTATGAACTTGGGAAAGGATCAAGGACACCATGTTCTGAGTAAGTCTGACCTTTATAGAAGAACACTTACATGTACAACATCAAAGTTCAAGTAGTTCTCAAGTTATAAGGAAGAGTAAAATTCATGTATGTTGCACTGTGACCCCACACACGAGGTCAAGGTCATTCATGTACTGTCTCTGCATGACCTTCATACAGAATAATTAACATGTGTAGCTAACACAAAACAGATCTCAAGTTATCAAGTAAACAGTAAATTCCGTGTCAGTTGTCCTGTGAATTAGCATTAGAATGCCCATTGACTTACATAGTAATCAATAGGAAAGCTGTATTGAACGATAAGTACCCGAATTGAAAATCCTTAAAAAATCAGGAATCCAAAGCAGTGTCACCTAGTAAACAACTGTTTGACCCTTCCACAACAACATATCCATCACATTTCAGCTTAATCTGAGGGACGGTTCTGAAAACAAGTGAAAAATAGAAAAACCATGCAAAAAAGTCATAAAAAAATTGCAGCGCCACCTGGTGAACAAATTGGGAACTAGGTGTCCCCGGAAGTGTCTATGTACGATATCAAAGCAATTGGGTGAGCGGTTTCAGAGGAGAAGAATTTTGAAGGCTTGCCCCCCCCCCCCCCAAAAAACAAAAAATTCATAAAAAATCCAAAAATCAATAGAGCATGACCATTTGAAACACTTGGTAGAGATCCACCCAAGGCACATCCCCACCAAGTTTGAAGTAAATCTGGTCAATATTATTAAATTTATGACCATTACAAGAAATTCCCAGGTTAAACTTTCCTATTAAAACTTTTGTAGAGATTTTTGAAAAAAAATCATAAAAAAATCCAAATTCATTGGAATATGACCATTGGAACAAACCTGGTAGACACCCACCCAAGGTACATTGCCACCAAGTTTGAAGTAAATCTGGATGATGGTTTTGGAGAAGAAGTTGAAAATGTAAATTAGCATCAGAATGCCCATTGACTTACATGGTAATCAATAGGAAAGGTGCATTTACCCCAAAGGAGCCAAATTGAAAAAATCATTAAAAATCAGGAATACGCAGCATTCCCACATAGTGAACAACTTTGTTTGGCCCGTCCATAAGGAACATATCCACCACATGTAAGCTTAATCTGAGTGACGGTTCTGGAGAAGAAGTCGAAAATAGCTATAACACACAAAAATTCATAAAAAATTAGAAAGAAACTGCAGCCCCACCTGGTGAAGAAATTAACAAAAAGGAGTCCCTAGATATCTTCCTGTGTGATATAAAAGCAATTGGGTAAGCAGTTTTGGAGAAGATTTTTCAAGATTTGTCGAAAAAAAGAACAAAAAAAAATTCATTAAAAAATCCAAAAATCACTGGAGCATGAACATTTGCATAAAATTGGTAGAAACCCACCCAAGGTACATTGTCACCAAGTTTGAAGTTAATCTGGATGACGGTTTTGGAGAAGAAGTCGAAAATGTGAATTAGCATTAGAATGCCCATTGACTTCCGTAGTAATCAATAGGAAAGCTACATTGACCGACAAGTACCTGAATTGAAACAATCGTTAAAAATCAGGAATCCGCAGCATTCCCACATAGTGAACAGCGTTGTTTGACCCATCTACAAGGAACATAGCCACCATGTTTCAGCTTAGTCTGAGTGACGGTTCTGGAGAAGAAGTTAAAAATAGCTATAATACACAAAAATTCATAAAAAATTGCAGCGCCACCTAGTGAACAAATTAAGAACTAGGTGTCCGAGGGAGTATTTCTGTGTGATGTCAAAGTAATTGGGTGACCGCTTCAGAGAAGATTTTTTAAGATTTGCCCAAAAAAGAACAAAAAAATTCATAAAAAAATTAAAAAATCACTGGAGCATGACCATTTGAACAAACTTGGTAGACACCTACCTAAGGCACATCCCCACCACGTTTGAAGTGGATTTGGCTGACGGTTTCGGAGAAGAAGTCGAAAATGTGATTTGTTGCAGACGACGGATGGAGGACCATAAGATAAGCTCAGCTTACTGACAAGTCAGCTGAGCTAAAAAAATCCAAAAATCAATAGAGCGTGACCATTTGAACACACTTGGTAGAGATCCACTCAACGCACATCCCCATCAAGTTTGAAGTAAATCTGGTCAATATTATTAAAGTTATGACCATTACAAGAAATTCCCAGGTTAAACTTTCCTATTAAAGGAAGGCACTCCTTACGTTGTATTATACATCATTGGAAAGGATTTTTCATCAGGATTTCATATCTGATGTTTATTTTATTAATTTTCACAAATTTCCGATGTTTATTGCCAAATATTAAAACCCCCACATTACCAGCAGTTCACCATTACGCGAAGCCAGTCGAGATGTCGGACCAATTAGAAGCGACTATACAACTGATCAATCATAGCCATCGGTTGATAACGAAGCCAAGCGCACCATGATCATTGTTCAACACAAAGCCACTTCAAATTATGAAAATTGTTTCCGAGGTCGCTATCGACGTAAAGAATATGCATATGTTATGTGTTTCAATCAAATCAATTATTATTTATCAATGTATTTACTCCATTCATGATAATCGGTCGTAAATCGTGACCGTGTAACGTGAGCAACAATATGAGCTCCGGGAGTTATCGAACGATCGGAATTCGTCACGCAGCTTGAAGTGCGCTGAACACAACTTCGTGCTTTTGTATGCTGCCAATACTTCTTCTGGGATTTTCATAATAGCATTCCATTTATCTGCTAATGATGTGTCTTTTGGCCAAGAATGAAAATATCTTTCTGGATATTCGGTGGCTGTGCCACCGCACGAAACACACCTTGGCATTTTCGTCTGTTCGCAGTCAATGAAAAACTTGGAACTCTCTACCGCACGGAGGTGTAGAAGGCTGCAGAATACCGCTGTTTCAAAATTTGGCTATAAATATGTCCAAGATCGCGCGAGGAAAGACGTGACATGTCGTGACTCGTAAACGTTGCTTTTTTCTCGCTAAAACGAGTTATCAAAAACAGTTTTAAACAACTGCTGCATATACATTGACATATATTATTAGTTTTCGTTACATTTCCGACCACTTAAATTTGAAACAAGGAGTTTATTCTCATCAAGTAAAAAAAACTAGGTGCAGAAGTAGGACTCCCGTGATCCGCGAAATCGCCTTTGATCTTCCATAGGTTTGCTGCTTCCGGTAATTTGACAGGTAAAGCTGATTTCAGCAACATTAAAATGCAGATTTTAGAAATATGGAATAAAATATAACTAAACCATTTTACATGTGGTAAGTGCCTGACATGAATTTCCCAAAACACTTAAAATACAACGTAATGAGTGCCCTCCTTTAAAACTTTTGTTGAGATTTTTGAAAAAAAATCATAAAAAAATCCAAATTCATTGGAACATGACCATTGGAACAATCCTGGTAGACACCCACCCAAGGTACATTGCCACCAAGTTTGAAGTAAATCTGGATGATGGTTTTGGAGAAGAAGTTGAAAATGTAAATCAGCATTAGAATGCCCATTGACTTACATGGTAATCAACAGGAAAGGTGCATTTACCCCAAAGGAGCCAAATTGAAAAAATCATTAAAAATCAGGAATACGCAGCATTCCCACATAGTGAACAACTTTGTTTGGCCCGTCCATGAGGAACATATCCACAACGTGTTAGCTTAATCTGAGTGACGGTTCTGGAGAAGAAGTCGAAAATAGCTATAACACACAAAAATTCATAAAAAATTAGAAAAAAACTGCAGTACCACCTGGTGAAGAAATTAACAACAAGGAGTCCCTAGATGTCTTCCTGTGTGATATCAAAGCAATTGGGTAAGCAGTTTCAGAGAAGAAGATTTTTTAAGATTTGTCAAAAAAAAAATTCATTAAAAATCCAAAAATCACTGGAGCACAAACATTTGAACAAAATTGGTAGAAACCCACCCAAGGTACATTGCCACCAAGTTTGAAGTTAATCTGGATGACGGTTTTGGAGTAGCAGATGAAAATGTGAATTAGCATTAGAATGCCCATTGACTTCCATAGTAATCAATAGGAAAGCTGCATTGACCGACAAGTACCAGAATTAAAACAATCGTTAAAAATCAGGAATCCGCAGCATTCCCACATAGTGAAAAAGTTTGATTGACCCTTCTACAAGGAACATTTCCACCATGTTTCAGCTTAATCTGAGTAATGGTTCTGGAGAAGAAGTCGAAAATAGCTATAACACACAAAAATTCATAAACAAGAGGGCTGTGTGAACAGCCCGTGCCTCAGCTGATCTTGACATTCATCACACTTGCAGCTCTATGAACTTGGGAAAGGATCAAGGACACCATTTTCTGAGTTTGTCTGAACTTTATAGAAGCACATTGACATGTGCAACCTCAAAGTTCAAGTAGTTCTCAAGTTATAATGAAGAGTAAAATTCATGTATGTTGCACTGTGACCCCACACACGAGGTCAAGGTCATTCATGTACTGTTTCAGCATGACCTTCATACAGAATAATTAACACGTGTAGCTAACTCAAAACAGATCTCAAGTTATCAAGTAAACAGTAAATTCCGTGTCAGTTGTCCTGTGAATTAGCATTAGAATGCCCATTGACTTACATAGTTATCAACAGGAAAGCTGCATTGAACGAGGCATCCTTAGGATGATAGAGCTTAACAAGAGAGCTGTGTGAACAGCCCATGCTCAGCAGACCTAGAGATTCATCACACTTGTGGCTCTGTAAACTTGAACTCATAAAAAATCCAAAAATCATTGGTGTGTGACCAATTGAACACACTTGGTAAAGACCCATCCAAGGAACATTGCCACCAAGTTTGAGGTCAATCTCGATGACGGTTTCCGAGAAGTAAAAAATGTGAATTAGCATTAGAATGTCCATTGACTTACAAAGTAATCAATGCGAAAGGTGTATTTACCCACAAGTACCCAAATTGAATCCCCAGCATTCCCACCTAGTGAACACTTTGTTTGGCCCTTCCACATGGAACATATCCACCAAGTTTCAGCTTAATGTAAGTGACCGTTCTGGAGAAGTTGAAAATAGCAACAACCCACAAAAAATCATAAACAGATGGAAAAAAACCACAATGCCACCTTGTGAACAAATTCAGAATTAGCAGTCCCTGGGAGTGTCCCTGTGCGATATCAAAGCAATTGGGTGAGCAGTTTCGGCAATTGTTTAAGATTTGCGACCCCCAAAAAGAACAAAATTTTCATAAAAAATCCAAAAATCAATGAGCATGACCATTTGAAGTTGCTTAGTAGACACCCAGCCAAGGCACATCCCGGCCAAGGTTGATATTAATCTGGTCGACAGTTTTGGAGAAGAAGGCGAAAACGTGACTTGTGGACGGACAGACAGACGACAGACCCTCACAATAGCTCAGCTGACTGATACAAAGTTTCAACCTAATCTGAGAGACGGCTGTGGAGAAGAAGTGACAAGTGATGATAACACCCCAAAAAATCATAAAAAAATTGCAGCACCACCTGGTGAGCAAAATAAGAACCAGGAGTCCCCAAGAATGTTCTTATGTAATATCAAAGCAACTGGGTAAGTGGTTGTGAATAAAAAGATTTTGTAAAGTTTTTCCAAAAAAAAGAACAAAAAATTCATTTAAAATCCAAAAATCACTGGAGCGTGACCATTTGAACAAACCTGGTAGAAACCCACCCAAGGTACACTGCTACCAAGTTTGAAGTCAATCTGGATGACGGTTTCTTCGGAGTAAAAAATGTGAATAAGCATTAAAATGCCCATTGACTTGCATAATAATCATCAGGAAAGCTGTTTTGACCAATAAGTACCCGACTTGAAAAAAATCTTTAAAAATCAAGAATCCAGAGCAGTGCCACCTAGTGAACAATTTTGTTTGACCTTTTCACAAGGATTATATCCACCAAGTTTCAGCTTAATCTCAGTGACGATTCTGGACAAGAAGTTCAAAATAGTAATGACACACACAAAAAAAAATCATTAATAATTCGAAAAAATCAGAGCACCACCTAGTGAACAAATTCAGAACAAGAAGTCCCCAGTAGTATCCCTGTGCGGTATCAAAGCAATTAGATGTGCGGTTTGCAAAAAGATTTTTTAAGATTTGCCCAATACAAAGAACAAAAAAATTCATAAAAAATCAATGGAGCATGACAATTTGAACAAGCTTGGTAGAAATACTCACAAGGCACATTCCTACCAAGTTTGAAGAGAATCTGGTGGACGGTTTTGGAGAAGTCGAAAATGTGAATAGTGGACAACAGATGGCCAGTCATAATATAAGCTCAGCTGACTGACAAGTCAGCTGAGCTAAAAAAAATAGGGAAAAAATGTAGCGCCACCTGGTGAACAAATTAAGAACTAGGAGTCCCTAGGAGTATTCTTGTGTGATACAGAAGTAACTGGATGAGCCGTTTTGGAGAACAATTTTAAATATTTGCCCAAAAAGAACAAAAAATTCATAAAAAATCCTTAAATTGCTGGAGCATGACCACTTGAACAATTTGATAGAGACCCACCCAAGGTACATTGCCACCAAGTTTGACATGAATCTGGCTGATGATTTTGGAGAAGGAGTCGAAATTTTGTGAACGGACGGACGCCGGACAACAAGGCATCCTAAAAGCTCAGCCTGACTAGTAAGTCAGCTGAGCTAAAGTGTTTCCACCCACAATGTTCGTTATCATATATAATTGTTGCCCAATAAAATTTACAATGAAAAGTTCAGTCACAGGTTTTTTCTGTCACTTTTGTTGTTCTTGCTAAGCAGTGTGCTAGCTAAGCCATTTACGCTAATTACAGGGCAATCTACTTACCATTTGCCATGAGGAATTTGGGGATCAAGTCCACGTTCCAGTCACGTTCAACACCAAGTCCTTCAGCCGTTGCACAGTATTCCTCTCCAAAATGTACATACAACTGCAATCAAATATTTAGGTATGTTCATATGATTTTCTAATAACTGATCATCTCTAACAATTTGATGAATATTACCACTATTAATACTTGTAACTTTCTTTTCTTTTTTTTTTTCTATCAACATTGTCCTGAACTGTTGTAACATGCAAACAATCAGACATTCCATGTACAGTAGTACCTCCTGTAAGCAGTCACTCCTTCTGCCAAGTTAACGTGATCACATACAGCAGGTGACCGGTCACCACATGTATGCAAATATGGCCAACTGGGACCAGTGTTTGACGGGAATTCAAAGCGAGCTCTCATCTGCTCAGCTGTCAATGAGTTGCAACAACTTCTAAAGCATCATCACTGGCTGGGGTGGCATGGGGTGTGTTAAATCCCCAGTGCTCAGGCTGACTGACCACCACCATGCTTCTATGGAAAACACTGGTTAGTACAATGTTATGAAAATTACATGGGAAATTTGCCATAACCGTAGGCGTAGAAATTGACAAATGACCTGTATAGCGTACTTTGCATTCAAATTCTGCAGTTCAAATTAAAAGGCAATCTGAGATTACTGGATCCATGCCCCCTTGCCTCATTTATAACCTTGTTAACCACAGGTCTCATTTTGGAATGACTGTAGTCAATAAAATAGGCTATCACCATGACCCATGTGACCTACTTTGTGTCATGACACAGCCTTATGTGCAGATGCGTCTGTGTGTAAAGTTTTATTAATCTAAGTTAAACTGTAAAGGAATTATCGACCGGACATGATTTTACAAGGATATGTCCCTGTTACCCAGATACTTGACCTAGCGACCTACTTTTGGTTCATGATATTTCCTTATGTGTAGTTGCACCTGTGTGTAAAGTTTCAATAATCTAAGACACGAATAGCAGAGACCCAGACACTTGACCTAGTGACCAACTTTTGTTTCATGACACATCTTTAGGTCAAGATATATATGTGTGTCAAGTTTTATGAAACTTATTTAAATATACAGGGATAATACATAGGACATGATTTAACAAGGATATGTCACTGTGACCAAGATACTTGACCCAGCAACTTACTTTTGGTTCATGACACATGTCTGCATGCACGTGTGTAAAGTTTCATTAATCACCCATCAAAAACTACTTCTATTTCAAACAGATACGCCTTTATTTTAGTTGGAAACTACCTGAGATGATTCTCCAGAATATTCTACATCAGTCAGAGGGACGGAATTGATCACATGGTGTTTGCTGTCCAGTCAAATGCCTGGTTTTTCTACCAATGATGTTCGGGAGTACTCGCTACCTCTTGTCGCAAAGTCTAGCTTGAAAGATGGGTGGCATCTGTATACACACTAGTGACAATTACAGCCAATTTATTAAAGCAAGAAACAAAATTTAATGCTGTAAATTAGTCAGAATGATAACATACTACCAGTCTTTGCGTACAATAGACCAGAGGGTCCAATTTTTGACTAAAAGAAAATAAAATACGCCAGCTGCATATTCATACATTTAATGTATACATATATGCATTTTTAAGCTGCTTTTCGGAGCTCATAGTCTGTGTATTGTGACCTGCATAGCTATTTTGTATCTTGTATTGTTGTGTGTGTCTTGTATATACATTGTGTGTTTCCCTGTCTGGAGAACCCCTCGATTAGTCGACTTGTGTACTATTGGGCTATCCAGTGTAAAAACTAAAACTAACCATGGCTTGGATGAAAATACCGCTGCCGCATGTGTTGATCATGTTGACAATTTATCAGTGACTGCAATAAGGTGCCTTTATCAACCTACTTACTGCAGCAACTAACAAATTCCACCACTATAATTCAATAACAATTATGACACAAAACCAATCTTAAGAAAAAATTGAAGAGGAATCATTATTCGTGATGCTAACCAAGGAAAATGCTTGGACCAGTACCCATGCAATTGTATCCGTATGAACACAGACTTGACCGTTTCAATCAATTCCTGATTAAGATATATTCAGTTTGTTAGGGTGTACGGCATGAGTTTTGGTTTAAATCGACAAAGAATCCACATAGAAATGTAGAAAAAGTCTTACTCAACTAAAGTCATGTTGATCATCTTGCATGAATTGCAAAAATAAAAAAGCTGCGGCACTTTTACCCCAGCATATGCATGGTGCGCAATCAAAACAAAAAATGCCCATCGGCTGGCCGTGCCTTACATTTTTCCCATGCGTCAGAAAAATGCAGGGCTGTGTCAATCAGTGCATCAGGTCACAATTATTTGCGTAATTTTTTTGTGCGTTATTGCTAACCCTGTGCAAGAGGGATACACAACCCTGTTTCCCAATTGTACCCTTACGGATATAAAAAATATGTTTAAACCAATACTCACTGCTTTGATTGGAGTAAGAGAAGTGCTTTCACCACCATAGTATTTCTCACGATCTATGTGAAGCACTTTCTTGCCCATGACAGACATCATCCCACTGATGATACACTCCTGAAATTAAAATTTACAGAACATATTATAACAATGCCACAGTTACATTTTTATGCACAGTTTACATGCCCACAGGTTATCTAACCATGAAGGTACATTGGTTCTTTTGTTGTGGGACCACAGCTGCCGGTCGCGAAATGCAACGAAAAGTCCTTTTGGGTGACCCAACCATGCCCAACAACCGCCCAATTTTTTTAAGCTGGGCGACCAGTTCTCATTTTTGCTTATGCTTCAAACCCATGAAATTAAGATCAGTGAAAACAGTTTTCAACATGGTACTGAGAGGAAAAATAAATAAAACAGTGAAAATTAATACCCTTGAAAACAAGATGTTCTCACAGTGGTCCACACACAGCATAAGACCATGTGCCAAGCATTTTGAGATCAAACACGATCGTGTGTAAAACTGGGATATTTGACTGTGTTTAGCCCCCCAAGTTCACTTTCATTCATGCACATTGCAGACAGTGCTGAAAATGTGGCCTCGATTCACTGTGATATCCAAAATAAAAATTTTTCTATCTGACAATAAATTGTGCCATGTTTAAAATGGTTCTGACCATGCATGCCATGGTATCATGTTGCATTTGGATTTAAAACTAAGAATGATAACTGCTTCAGACACAACCGAGCGGGCAAATTAAAGTTAAAACAGTAAGTCATCTTTTGAAAATATGTTGACAACTGTTTCCCCTGGTTACTTAGAGAACAGACACATGGGACCTAGTGAAACATTACTTAACGATCACTGCACTACCATGGCTATATGCAGCTATGCTCTTTCCCCATCCCAAGTTAAACATCCAGACATGTTGAAATATTTGAAATGCTGTGCTTGAGTTAACTTTACTGCAAAATAACAGCACATGTTGTCCAGCTGTTCTGTTAACTTACAACTTAGCTTAGTGATTGGAAGGTCCAGTTTTTGAAGATCGCAGCCCTATGTGGTCGTTTGTGGGGTAATTTTGCTGGTCATTGGTCGTCTGTTGCAGGTGGTCATTTGTGTCAGGTCATTCAACATTGCAAAAGTGCCCGTGCCAAGGGAAATATTAGTTTAGATCAGGTGGTCGCCCAACTTTGTTGTCGGTAATTGCAGGTACTACTGTACCATGGTTATATAATACCATGCAGAACATTTAGTGATAAAAGTGAAGTACATTTGATTTAGTCATTATCCTAATGTATTTTGTCCTCTTGCTTTTGTAGAGAAAATACACAGCTTACTAATTGCAGAATCATTTATCTGTTAATTTTCCCCCAAATTAATATACACAATGAATATGTGTGCAAAAATTCTCTGAGGTACATGTACAAACACAAAAATTGTCTTTTAAATTGATAACATGGGGATGGTATTTTAATTAATTTAATTTTTACTAATTTTTGCTTATTTCCATCAGATTTTTGTACAACCTGAAGGAAAATAGCCAAATCAGTACTAAAATGACTCCAAATCTGAGTGTCCGAAATGCTAAATTTGTCCATATTTCACAATATTGGGGTGTCCACTTCCTACTCTTTGCATTATGAATAATCATGATGTTTGGGTGTCCATAATTATTTGAAACAGATGTGTCCAAAAGGACTTGGACACCCTTGTGACAAACACCATGGCCATGTCCATAAAATATGACTGTGTTGTTCAACAAAGCACTTCTGCACATTATCAAGATTATCATGCCTAATCTTCAAAACAAAAAGTATGAAATCCTGGGTTTTTTTTACATGAATTGTGAAGCATGATTAATTTTGCACTAAAAAAAGACATAAAGTCATCTAAAAAAATGAGATGAGCATGGATCACGCAAGTCATCTCATTCTCACATTGTTGCTTTTTTGGGAAGTCATGCAACAGAGTATGGAGACCCTATACCAGAATAAGAGACCCATGGGCCTAATTCTCTACTGACCACCATCACCAAAAAAATCAGTTTCTGAGGTGTATTCAATCCACAAACATGAAAAATTAATCAAGCTTTAATAGCCATATAATGCAATATTAAACCCCCGCATGATACACAATTGTTGGACATTTGGCCTCATTAGCCTTATTCTTTATCAAGATATTGAATTAAATGTCCTTTTGTTAAGTGCTTAATGACCTTACAAATAGGCCAAGGTCATACAATCATTGGGTTATGGTCATCCAAAATATGGGTCACCAAATATACAATGTACTCAAGTGCAATTTGGATCTTGAGGCTCAATTTTCTTTGCCATTGATATTCGAACTACAACCTACCACTACAAATTCACCTCTTCCAACTTAACGGGTCTGGTGACCTTACAAAAATAGGTCAAGGTCACTGATCTTACACGATACATTAACATTGGACATGATCTATATATATTCTACAAATTTTCATGTCAAATTAAACTATTTTTAGGTATGGAATCTTGCATTTTTCAAGACATTTTAACTCATAATTTCTGTCATATCATAGGTGTCACCACTAGTATAATGACCAACTGAAATTTTGACCTCATATATACAATCCCACTTAATTTCATCAAGATCCATCAAAAATTATAGATGCTGGACTGGTCACAAGTTTTTCACATTTTGACCTGTATATTATATAATATAGTTGACACTACCAACATTGTTAGCAGGGCCAGAATTCCGTCAATTTTTTGCAAGAATTTATTTGGAATTTTGTCCATAAGTTTTCTTTTTAAACAAGTTTAGGAGAACCTTTGCAAGAATGGATTTTCGCCGAAATTCTGGCCCTGGTTACCAAGGAAGATTTTCATACACTTTATAAGTTCTAAAAGTTATATGGGCCTAACTAAAAAATTATGGGGTGCATAGCATTCACAAGATGACACCTATATTCTAACTGGCCATTTGACTTTGACCTTCAACTTGGATTGAAAAAATCGTTGATATTCAATATCCAGCTTTCGATATATGGTCTGTTTGTTCAAATATGGTAATAACTTTCGAGTTATTGAAGATAAACAATAAATTTGGACAAGTACCAAATTCCATGATTTGGAGCTTGAGCATTCACAAGATATTCACATTTCAACCCATATGAAATGTGTATCCAATACATGTCATACTATAGGTGGCGCCACCAATATCAAACTGGCTTAGATTTTCATACACCCTGTAAGTCCTGAAAATTATACTGGGTTAACTTGAAAACTGTGGACGGTATCACGTTAGCAAGCAAAAGTTTACTGACAAACGCAGTGTTTCCATTAACCCCCAAGTGGGGGTATATTACCATTTCAAAACCTAATATACACTCTGAGGAAATTCTAAAGGGTCACAAGTCCTGTTTATTGACATGTAAAATTGGTGAAAGCTTGTCTTCTGCACAGATTTACCCTACTTGAGACTCCCTGAAGAAAATTCCTAAGAGAAACGAGTCAGATGGACCGACATGAGCAGTCGCATATGCTCTGCTACCTCTGGTCAGCAGAGCTAAAAAATAACTGTTTACATGATCAAACTTTCTTGAAGGTATTAAAAAGAAAGATGGATGTGTTGAAAATAATCATGATAAACAATAACGAAAAGCATGTGTTTCACAGAAACTGGTTACACATTGAAAACAGCCTGAGGAATCTGTAACTCTTGTTACATGTATTATACTATTTCTGGGGATGTATGAACAAATGGACAACCAATTACTGTAAAACTATTGAATAAATATTATTAATAAAAAAAAGAAAAAAAAACTGTTTGTACACTCAATCACATCTGGCATTTAATGCTATTGCCATATTCATTCTAATAGTAGTATACGCCCTAATAGAAGCACATCCCAACTTTTAATCCAAGTGGTCTTTACTCACAATTAAAATATCTCAGTATTTTGCAAATATAATGCCAACTGTTAAAGTCAGTCCCATTTATGAAGACTTAAAGCTTTTTTAACATCCAGATTTATTAATTATAGAGCCTCGAATACTTTCAATCTAGACAGAGACTTCTTCATAGATCCGTAAAAACAGTCAAACCAAGAACATCCTTGCATTGGCATGGTTTGCCTTCTAATGGAATGAATATGATACTAATTATTGACAAATATAGCAATTAAAAATATAGGCACATCTTCATCTCTATGAACATAAACTTGTTTTGGACAGTCACACATATTTTTGTATTCATTTTCGTTTATTCTGAGCATAACTGCCAGAGTACTTTTGGCTGACAAAAGGCAAATCTCTGTAACTGTGAAGGTCTTGGACCAGTAACCCTCAAGGTCGGGTCAACTGATCCACAACTTTTGATCGAGTACTGAATACTGTTGCTGTGTCTATTGGATGTTAATATCACAGGAGAAGAGCATCCCAAATTAAGTCCCATCATAATTTTGGATATGAAAATACTTATCAATTGTGAGTTTTAGACAAGCACTGCTACTCGAGAAATATTTTAAATCATTTGATAACTATGTGTATTTTTAGACATATCTGGCGTGGAACGGGCAATCAAGGAGGTAAGGTCCACAAATGCACCTGTAAAAACAAAATCTTATCACATGACCCCCATTTTCTTGATTCTAACTTGCTGCTACCAGTATAAACTAGAAGTAGAATGCAAAGGAAGTTGTGGTTTTAACGTTTCAAACAGGAGAAATAAGCCAGGGAATGGCGTTATTTTAACATGTAAACGCACTAGGCCTAGGTTACTGGTCCAAGACCTGAAACTGAAATTCTTGGATTCACCATCATGGCAATTGCACTAATTAGCCAATCCAAAGCTGACCTGCAGTCACATCATGCTAAGTGACAATACATTCTAGGAACCTTTTTATTCTTTGTACAATACATGCCTGAGGAAAAAAAAAAAAAAAATGCTCGAAGTGCAACTTTTCACCACATAATTTTTCCAAAACTGGGCAGTTTAATACATAGACATGCTTGGAAAATGCAAGTTGGAACACATCAAGAGTGCCATTGTATGTAAATCTGTGATTCGAAAACTTGAAATTTAACATACATGTCAATGGGTAGCAAAGCTTTTCTTCACGGAGCACAATCTAGGCTGTGACATCCCAATGAATCCAAGAATTGTAAGTATTGGGATTTTTGGTCCCAAGAGGGGCAAGTAAATTAGATGTAATTCTGTCTGCTATTACAAATTATTGAGGAAAAACAATATGTATTTTCATTCTAGTGAATGTCATCAGAGACATCAGCTTCAATGCTTTCTGGTACGCAGTCAGTGGTCATCCAAATCATGCCAATATTGGCAATGGCAGTGTTTGCACTAGTAATGTAAAGATACACAGAACTAGACCAATGCTTGCAACAGTGAAATGTGCAGTTTACCTGGAATGTTTGTGAATGAAGTACCAGTTGTTGAAATGACAAGTCTACATGTGGAAGTTGTGCCGTCTTTGTGTGTCACTAATATTGGCATGTAATTAAACTGTCAATGCCACAACGGGACAATGCCAATGGCATCAAATGTTTATAAATTACACCCGTTCAACTGATTAAACATGTTAAAAGCAAGGTACTGAATAAAAAAAAAAAATCATAATTTGAGTGTTATAGAGCATTGATCGGAAAAACTCGATTGATGTTAAGGAATGCATGTCAAGATTACAAATCACATACGATAAACAAAAACAATGGTCTCCTTGTTACCCGGTGCTTCAGCAATGTTGATAATTTCATCAGACCACGGTTTGGCATTCCCATAAATGAATGAATCATTGACGCAAACTCTGTCAGTAATTGTGTGCCCCTGCCATTTCCAGGAGCACCGGCTGAAGAAAAGCTTACCTTTAGGCCTGTTCCTAGAACGATAACATCATACTCTTCATCCATTTTTACTGATTGATTGGCCGGTTGATCCTACAACACAACAGAGATAAGAATTCCTCCCCCTTTGTGACCCGAAATTATTATCCGCCTTTTCGTCTGTGTTCCAGGCTTGACAGCAAGCTCAACCAAGATGGCAGCAAGGGGCGGTTCACTGACCGGCAAGCACAAAATGTAGGTCCGAATAAAGAAATGGATGCCGACATTCATAACCGGGCAACTATGTCGGGAGAAAATAGTTTTATTACTGTTTACAGAAGTACAACCCTGCCACTCTGTTATTTTCTCAGGTTTATTGTATTTCACACCATTATCTCGCGGATGAATCTTTTTCGGGTCATGTGATTTGGTTGCCGCACGTATGCTGAAATTCAATGTTCAAATATTTTCCATTTTTTGTCGATACTGTCAGATAAAATATTATTACGTGAACGGTCCCTGCAACGCAATGTTTGTATTAAAAGATATGCATTGTCAATTTTTGCAATTTCCGTATTGACAATCAAGCTCGTCCGATTTCACCACGTTTGACATCATGATGTCATAGATAATTGTGTCAAGGCGTATCATTGGCTCCTGTTTCAGCTGTTACCCAATCAACTTTTTCCTTCTGAGTGAACATGACGAGCACGCCTGTGAGGATTTAAGATTCTCTGCAGCACCGCCAGGGGGCTGAAAGTGCAGTTTCACATAAAATTTAATCCCCCAAAGTATGACGGATGAGTTCTTGTCACTTTACATAAATAAATAAATAAATAAATAAATAAATAAATAAATAAATAAATAAATAAATAAATAAATAAATAAATAAATAAATAAATAACACATTCTTCAAGCTTGACATCATTTTTCTGAATGATATTCAACTTTGTTTGCTCCTGCTCTTAGACACAGACACAACCCACCCGTTCGCCCACCCACCCACAGTGGCTACACAAGTATAAAGGAAATACGGGAATAAATGGAGGTTAGAATTTAGTAAGGATAAGAGAAAAGTGATGACTCTTGGGAATAAACCAGATGGGAATAAGAATGGAGAATTGTGCCATTCCAAATTCCAGAAGGTAGAACAGTTACTTGAAATTGGGGAGGTTGATGAGTATGAATACCCAGGTTTTAAGATAAAAGCAACGGGTAAAGGCGATCAGGTATCAGGTGGAGAAGATTAAACAGAAAGTGAATCGTATAAAAGGAATGATCAAAGCTACTGCGCTGAACAGTTTCAACAGAGCATACACAGCAAGGGTATTATGGAATAGAGTTGCAACACCAGGGATAATATATGGATTAGTTGTGATTTCAATAAGTGAGGGGATATCCAGGAAATGGAGAAAGCACAGAATGAGATGGGGAAATGGATACTGGGAGCACCACCATGTACAGCAACAGAAGCAGTCGTAGGAAAGTTAGGATGGGATAAAATCACAGACAGAATTGCCGCAGCAAAGCTTAAGTACAGGGGGGGGGGGGGGTATCTACAAGTAGTAAATGAAGACAAGCGGTGCAGGAAAGTTTACAAGGAAGTTGGCAGAGAGATATAAATTGAAAGGGTATGATGAGGTTGATGACTGGAAAGTGTATATAGGTAGGACTGTTACAGAGGGCTGGAAGGAAGACTGGAAAAGACGTGTCAGGCATCAGGGAAAAGAGTACATTAAAAGCGTACAAGGTACTAGAAAAGCCAAAGAAAAGTGTGTGTTGGGATGGAGGGAAGGGATCCAGGCTTCTTTTTTCAAAGTAGGACAGGAGTGGTCAATCTAGAAAAGAGAGAAAACAGAAGTAGACAACAGGTAGTAATGGTAAATGCAAGGTATGTAGACAAGAGGCAGATGAGACCGTGGATCAATGGCCGTTGTGGTGTGATGCACATAGAGAGATAAGAGCAGGATTTTTCAGAAAGTGGCACAGGGAAGACTATAATAACAAGGGTCTAGAAGAGGTTCAGTGTTAAGAGGAAGAGGTACGTGTAGCATGGGTTTTAGGTTTCAAGGATGGCTTTCTGGGAGGCAGGAAAGGTACTAAAAGTATACAGGACTACCTACTAGGGTACTGGGAGAAAAGAAATGAATTGATAGGGCTAGATAGCAACAGGGTAAATTAGAATTTTAGAGTGCAGTGGGGAAAGGGAATGGTGGTAGCCCTCATAAGGGCTCCCATGGGGCCCCCCATAGGAAATGCCTGAGCCTAAGAGGCGAAGATAGGGTGCATGAGGGAAAGTTTTTTTTTTTTTGGGGGGGGGGGGGCTACAAGCGATGATTGCAGGGGGATATATCCAGGACCAGGGGCCCACGACAGCTGTGAGAGGGTGTGTGGCCGACCCTCTCTCTCGGCTCTGGTCCTAGAAAACATGGCAGCACGAGCTGGTTAGGACAACCATGGTTTCCTCCGCCTCATCTACTTTTCTTTTCTTTCTTTTCCTTCTTTCCTAGGCCACCTGTGTCACACAGGACCGCGGCACAGAAGCGGAGAGCCACAGCAATATGCGTTGTTATTTAAGCAGAACAAATTTTAGCCTATTTTCCTACTGGGCATATATGTTTTTTCCCCTGGTAGCCTCCGTGCTATCCCCCCCCTTTTTTTTTGTTTTTTTGTTTTTTGTTTTTGTTTTTTGTACCAGTCGGTGATATGAGCCCATGGATAGTGTTCTCAGTATTGTAAAACTGACTTCAAACAAACATATTGTTTTGAATTGTATTGCTAAAGAATCATGGAATTTTACAGATGTCTACAGATGAGGGCGGTGGTGAACACTGTGACATTGATTGATTGATTTTATTTTGACAATATAAAATACGACATAAGAAGGTAAATCATATAAAAAGTACAAACAAAGATACAGTACACAAATCATACATCTAAATAAAATGTTATACTATAGCATAAAGGAGCACTTTGAAATATCAATCATGATGCCCAGGATAACCCAATGAAGTCCATGCGACTTATTCCATTGGGGTCTTAAAAACAGTGGATGGGATGATAATTATGACAGATGATATACAACAAATATTATAAAATGATAAATACAATCATAACTAAAACACATAATAACTCTTAATATGTTGTAAATTAAAACAATGTAAAATATAGAGATATCTCATATATGTATGCATATGTTAATAATATGAATAGTTTGTGTAATGATGAGTAAAATAATATTAGAATCTGGAGGTAGGCACACATAGACACATGGTTTAGCAAACTAATAATATGTAAAAGAGTTGACCTCCTCTGTTGCTGCTTTTTCCATTAAAAACTTCTTGACTGCTGTTTTAAAAATTTGATGACTGTTACAAGTTTTGGCACTTTCCGGTAATGAATTCCATTCTTGTATTGCTGTAAAGTAAAACGTGGTCTTTGCAAGGCCTGTTACTTTGGGAACATAAAAGTTTGTGGAACTGTTTCGGGTATAATACCTATGTTGATGTTGAACGTCATGAAATATTCAGACATATATTGTGGGGCTGTTCCATTGGCAATTTTAAACACATGATTTAATTTTGTTGTTCTACTCTGTCTAATACTTTCAGCACACACAAACTGTTCAATTCATCAAATCCAACATGGTACCAGTTGTGTTTTCCCCAAAACAAATTTTGCTGTTTTATTTTGTGCAATCTGTATTTTTTTTTGTTTTCAAGGTTTAACTGAGCCCAGAGTACCATGATTAACATAAGTAGTCAAGGTGGCACCGGATAAGTGCTGTGCGTAGTGTTTTTTTTTGACTTTTCATTCAAAAAGTTTGCCTGTCCATACAGAAATTTTGATCTAGAATTTGTCTTTTTAATTATGTTTTGTGCGATGGAGTCACCAGAAAAAAAAATAATCCAAAAAATTCCAAGGTATTTTACAGTTTTAGCTTGTTGGATCATTTGGCCATTGCATGTAACATTAAATTCTTTGGCTTTTCTAACTTCCTCCTTGATCCAAACAATAAGCACGCAGTCTTTCCTCGATGGAGGGAGAGTTTATTATCACTGAGCCATTGTTGGCAAGACTTGAGTTTTGTGCTTAGGTTGTTTGCTATGGTAACATGATCCTTGCCAGATATCAGAAGGGCACGGTCATCGGACCAGAAGATTTATTTTTAACCTATTTTCGTCATAACAGAATCATTGAATTTTACACCTGTCTGTGGGTGATGGTGGCGCTGAACGCTGCAACACACCAAAATATGAATATCAATTTGTATGCGTTACCTGACCAGGTGGCCTGACTGTGTGCCTGACTGGTTCTTAAAGTGCGGCTTTATAGGGTACGCGGACTTGTTGTGATGAGGGCATACAAAAGAAACCATTCCCTGATGAGACGTTCTATGAGACAAAAAAATCACAGAACAATATGAATATTGTGGAACCAGCACATTAGTAGAATGCAACCCTTTTCAGCACATAATGACATTTCAATTTCAATGCGTCAAAACAGTGTGCAGAATGGATAATAGTGACAGACTGGGCACATGGGCGTGACTTTATTTTTGGCTGTTGTATTGTTTACCATCTCTTCCATCCAAAGACGTATGCATGGAAAATGCAATGACACTATGATGGCATAAATGCGCTAAAATTAAATCTGTTTGCTTAAAAATTCGGGAGATGGGAGTTTATGTCTAGGAATGTACGAGAGCATACAATACTGAATACCATATGAGAAAAATGACACCAAGCTTGAAGAATATTCTGTGGGATTCTTTTTTCCTTACAACAAAAGTTCTTTGGCCGTCCTTTAGTAATGAATACCTCTGTTGCACTTCAATTTTCAGGATGAAGCGCCAAGGTGTTCCAAAGATGACTACTACTACTACTACTACTACTACTACTACTACTACTACTACTACTACTACTACTACTACTACTACTACTACTACTACTACTACTACTAATAATAATAATAATAATAATAATAATAATAATAATAATAATAATTTTATTTGGAAACTTCCCCTTTTACACGGGGGCACCACAGGCCGGGGTTAGCTCGCAAACCTAGGAACAAACATGTTTTCACGAATAATGACACATTCATAAACTGCGTCCAAAAATGGGCATTTCCGTTTTCCACTAATTTCGATTCTAACAATATAAAATATTTACCTCTCAAGCTTCTCATATAATTTTGGACTTACAAAGAGAAAATATTTCATATTATTGCTTCTGTCGACATATAAGGTGCACTTGTCTTGCCCTGAAATACTCCATCGTACTAAATCAGTCTCTAGACCTAAAGTGTTCGTTCGATGTTTTCAAATCCTTATATAAGGACTTGGAATTTCATATTGTTAATTTGATGAAAAAAGTTTTGATTAGATACGTCCAAATTTAGTCTATTTTGTACATCATAGGCAAATCATCCTTTTTATTTTAAAGTGTGTGACCCATATTTGCCAATATTTTACTAAATTCTTCCATATATGGCCTAGCACTTGGCTTCAGATTTATAATAAAGTTATCTTGAAATTTTACAAAGACCTTTTTACAGACACGTGAGGATGTGTGAACAGCCCGTGCTCAGCTGACCTAGAGATTGATCACATTTGTGGCTCTGTGAACTTAGGAGAGGATCAAGGTCACCCATGTACTGAGAAAGTCTGACCTTCATGCAAGAAGAGTAACGTGTGCAACATCAAGGTCCCACTTCACGTAGTTCTCAAGTTGTAGTGAAGAGTAAAATTCATGTATGTTGTACTGTGATCTCAAAAATGAGGTCAAGGTCACTCATGTACTGTCTAAGCATGACCTTCATAAAGAAACATTAACAAGTGCAACATCAAGATCCTAAGTCAGAACAGATCTCAAGTTATTAAGTGAACAGTAAATTTCGTCTCAGTTGTCCTGTGATCTTGGGAATGAAGTCAAGGTCTAAAAATCACTGGAGCATGACCACTTGCCCAAAATAGGTAGACACTTAAAAAAGGTACATACATCCCTACCAAGTTTGACACAAATCTGGCCAAAATTATTTAAATTATAACCATTACAAGAAATCCCCATGTTAAACTTCCCTATTAAAACTTTTTTTAAAGATCTTCAAAATTAAAAAAAAAAAAATAACTGGAGCGTGACCATTTGAACAAACTTGGTCCCCCCCCCCCTGCATTGTCACCAAGTCTGAAGTGAATCTGACTGACAGTTTCTTCAGAGAAGTCTAAAATGTGAATTAGCATTGGAAAGCCATTGACTTGCACAATAATCAATAGAAAAGGTGCATTTACCGATAAGTACCTGAAATGAAAAATGTCGTAAAAAATAAATCAGGAATCAACAGCAGTGCCCTAGTGATCACATATGCTTGACCCTTTCACAAGGAACATATCCGCCAAGTTGCAGCTTCATCTGAGTCATGCTTCTGGAGAAAAAGTCAAAAATACCCCCCCCCCAAAAAAAAATTAAAAAATCACAGAAAATTAGAAAAAATTGCAGCACTACCTGGTGAATAAATTTAGAACAAGGAGTCTATAGGAGTGTTCCTGTGCAACATCAAAGCAATTGGGTGGGCGGTTTTAGAGAAAAAGATTTTTATTAAGATTTGCCCCAAAACAGAACAAAAAATTCATTAAAGATAAAAAAAAAAATCACTGGAGCATGACTATTTGAACAAACCTGGTAGAGACTCACCCAAGGTACATTGCCATCAAGTTTGAAGTCAATGTGGATAACTGTTTTGGAGAAGAAGTCTAAAATGTGAATTAGCATTACAATGCCTATGCATTGACTTGCATAGTAATCAATAGGTAAGCTGCGTTTACCAACAAGTCCCCGCATTAAAAAAATCGTTAAAAATCAGAAATCCAGAGTAGTGCCACCTAGTGAAAAAATTTATTTTATCCTTTCACAAGAAACATATCCATCCAGTTTCAGCTTAAGCTGAGTGACGGTTCTGGAGAAGAAGTCGAAAATAGCAAAACATGCACCAAAAATCATAAAAAAATTAGGAGAAAATTGCAACGCCACCTGGTGAACAAATTGAAAACTAGGGGTCCCTAGAAGTGTCCCTGTGTGATATCAAAGTAATTGAGTTAGCGGTTTTGTTGAAGATTTTTTAAGATTTGCCCCAATAAAGGAACAAAAAAAATTATATAAAAAATCCAAAAATCAATGGAGCATGACTATTTGAACAAACTTCGTAGAGAGCCAAAGGCACATCCCCACCAAGTTTGAGGGGAATCTGGCTGACGGTTTTTGAGAAGTCGAAAATGTGAATTGTGGACGGACGGAAGATGGACGACGGACGGACGACGGACGACAGACCCACAAAAAAGCTCAGGTGACTGACAAGTCAGCTGTGCTAAAAATCGAGCAATCATTTTTAGAAATTCTGGTACGGTTCAAACTTATTTGTTGTGACATTATTGTAAACAGGTCGATCGATACCGTATGTGCACTTTGACACAAAAAGCATGGTATGCAACAGACGAACTTGTTAGTTTCTGCATGTCGATTGAAGGTGCAATGTCAGACATAGAATGATATTAAGATATTTGTTTGACATCACATCTGTCGATGTGTAAGTGAAAAGTTTGCACATTTTGATAGCAATAATGGATATGCTTAAATATTGCACAAACAAAATTTGGCTTGAGTAGCGTGAACACTGTTTGTTTGATGCGGCTTCAGCACAAGCATATAAACTGAAAAGTTGGAATGGCACTTGTATGTATAGTTTTGAAGATGTATCGATCATTACTGAACACTCCAATTATGTATATTTGCCGAGATTTACAAAAAATTAAAATCTGGATTTTCAGTCATTGGTCATTGGATGCGCCAATAACACAAACATATATAAATTGAAGCTGAAATAGCACCCCTATCTATAATAGGTTTGAAGATATCCACCATTATTCAACACTACAGTTTTGTGTATTTGCATAAGTCGACAGCCTCAATCCATCAGAGGCACGTATATAACAAATTATTTAAGATATATGTGGCATTCCCAGTTCAGTATTTGGGTTTGTGTCATGGGCTATTCCTATGAAATGCAAACAAAAGTAATAGGAGGGGTAACAATTACCAATTGTCTGTGTTTTCAGCTATTTACACAATCCAACACACAGAATTCTTCAGGGCTAGAGATATGTAATCCCATTGGATTGCATGTTAAATTAACCTCAAATTAAAAGACTACTTTTGAAGCTGCAAGAATAAAATTTATGTGAACATTTCACCTAAGCACATAATTTTACCGCACAAATTTTGCTGTTTCTGCAACAAGTGGTTTTAAAGTTATTAAGCTGATAAATTACAATGAAAAGTAATGGGAATACACAACTCTAGCTCTGAATGACTGAAATGTCCTCTACAGGAGAGCAGCAGAAGCTTCAGTTCTTGCTCTCCCCTATTTCACGTTTATGCTAAACCACCGAATTTCCCCGCAATGCACATATCACTCACCCACCCATCCGTTCCACCACAACATGTCGAAGCTGGTCACTGTTATCTACCTCCATGATGTTATGCAACCATTTTGTATGCCTAATAATTATCATGCACTGTCTCCTAGGCAACTTACCATCCATGGTACAATTGACTATTCTTGTATACCCAATGAGGGAAAAACGTTCTCAAGAACCATGTAATAACTTAGGTTCTCAATTGACAAAGAGAATCTCTTGCTGTTAATGTTGATCAGATCTCTAGGATCCAATGCTTTTCTGTTTAATGAGCACATTTTCATGTTTTAAATCATTTTGAAAAAACAGGGACCCAAGATATATGGTCTGCATGCACATCAGCATAATTAGTACAAAATCAGCAACTCTTGCTTGAAACAAATTGCTTGGATGTTTTCCCTTACATTATGGAGTTGTAAGCTCCACGCTCACAGTGAGGTCATTACTGGGTCTCTTTCTTTCTTTCTTTCTTTCTTTCTTTCTTTCTTTCTTTCTTTCTTTCTTTCTTTCTTTCTTTCTTTCTTTCTTTCTTTCTTTCTTTCCTTTCTTTCCAGGCAAATTTGTCCATCATTTCATTTGAAAAGTATTATATGTAGAAACTCCAAACTTGGCACAATTATACTTTGGTGCCATTCCAACTTCAAATTTAAGTTCAATTGGTAGGTGCGTCATAGCCCCATCCAATGAAACATGAACCAAAGTTGTAACATTTTAATCTATACAAATTATGTGAACACACAACATTTTAATCTTGAACAATTTCAAAACCTTTATAGACTGAGGTGTGGTTCAAAATTCAATTAAAAGATTTGTGGGATAGCTGCATCCAATGAATCATAAATCAAAGTTGTAGCAGTTTGTTTTATACAAATTAGGCAAATACACAAAATTTAAATCTTGAAAAGCTTTAAAACTATAATAGATTGAGGTGCCTTACCAACTGCCTTTTATAGGTTTTTGACCCGGCCGCATAAAAAAAAATATTGCCTGAATTAGAGAAATACTGTGTGCAAGAGGACTTAAAATAGGTTTCTGAGCCTGTCGGTCAATTGTTTTTGTTTGTTTGTTTGTTTTTTCATAGAATAAAATATTTTTAAACCAAAGAAATACTGAATGGGGAATCTTTAAAAGTTTTCTAGGCACACAGACTGATTTGCTGACAAGCAAATCAAATTTTTTTAGTTTATTAATTTTTTAATTTCCGTGTGCCAGTTTTGTGGTCAGTTTTTCTGGGACACCATTGATCCAAAAAGTACCAAACTTGCATGGTCATAGACTTAGTGGTGAAATTGTGCACATCGTTTGGAACAGTCATGATGTTAAGAATTATGCAGATTAGAGACATATTTGTGGACATTGTAAATCTTGCATATCTTCAAAACATTTCAAGATAGAGTTGCCATACCAAGCTTAATATGTGAGTCTATTGCTAAAGCAAAATCCTATAGCATGCAAACAAAGTTGAGAAGCTTGATTTTGGTAAAATTCACCGAATTTCCACAGAATATACAATTCTCAAATGTTACCCCTTTGGTGTTACACAGTTCTCTGTGAATAAAGTAGTTGCCATGCGATATTACGTTATTCAAAACATATCAACTTTTTGGTAACAAACAAAAATGACCTGTTCATAACACAAGCTTATTTTGCCAATAATCACTTGTTGATTCCACCATTCCATCTAAACGTTTCCAAAACAGTTGGACATAGTTGCATTCCCAGTATCTATGAGCAACTGAATCTGGTATATTCACAAAAATCACATATATTCGATTGGACTATGTTCATTTTATGGAGTCTATCTATGGTTACTACAAAGCGATGTAATATTGAAAATTGGAATGCCTGTAATTTGGTCTCTGTTGTACATTGTTATGTTATGTGGCACATGAAATTGAAAACGCGTTGGCCCAGATTTAAAACAAACCAACAAACAAAAACAAACAAGAAACACAAAAAACAAAAAAACAAAAAACAAAAGAAAAACAGAAAAAAAAAAAAAAAAAAACATATATGACTTGTCCTCCCCGAGAGGATATGCAGCAGCTGAGTATATATGAAAAATGGCAAACCTAATACTGTTCAGAGCTGTAGCAAAAAATGAATGATTAGGATGGACGCACTCTACGTTGGGAATTAGTAGTTTTAATGACTTAATTGCAAAGCATCTTATGAAACCGCCTGCATGCAGCGGTTGGTGTCGTAAAACGATGACTATTCAAAGACGGTAATTGCGTTCTTCACTTGCCATGTCAATTTGCCGTATATGCCAGACATTTAACAATAAAATAGTATGGAAATCTTGACTGATTTGTATTGTAATCATATACAGACAACAGTATAAAATTCCGAGGACCTAGCTGGCATGTAACTCGCTAAATTTGATCCCTTTCGATCTACGATCAACACAAATATAATGAGGAAAAATTTCATAAAAACATGTTTCATATCTTCTCCTGAGCCAGCGCCCAAAATTAACATGGTCATGTTTTTATGTTTATGATGAATGAGTGTGAAATATGTTAAAGATGAAAGTAAATTAAGATATGTTTAAACTAAAATGAAATTCGTGAAGTGGATGTTGCCATTTAAAATATTGTTAACACGTGCTAACCTGTAATTTAAGTCTAATGAGTTCAAGAAATCATGCTTACCATTCTTGAGTTCACAGCTGCGGTGAAAGACGACAAGAGAAAGACGCAAGTGAACAGGTAACGTACTATGGTTGCAGTGCCACGAATTCGTCGCCAACCTCCTTAGTGGTCGCTTGTAGAAACCTAAATTAAGCGAAAAAAAAAACATAGCACAGTTATGTTCAGCATAGACTTTGAAACTTGCGTTATTCTTAAAATGCAGCGTTCCGTCCTTCACTGAATTACACCGAAACTTGAATACAGGCGTCCGTGTGTGTGTGTGTGTGTGTGTGTGTGTGTGTGTGTGTGTGTGTGTGTGTGTGCGTGTGTGTACGTGCGTTTTTTTGTTTTTTGTTTTCTTTAAATTTATTTTGCCAGCATTGCATGAAGGTTTTTAGTATAGCGGCAAATACCGTCAAAAGAGGCTTAGTTACGGAGATACCCTTGACTCCCCACTGTAGAACAAGGCACAACCTGTTTTTATGGAAGATAAACCTATTTTACGTCAAAAAATGATGGGTTGTTGTTGTTGTTGTTGTTGTTGTTGTTGTTGTTGTTGTTGTTGTTGTTGCTGCTGCTGCTGCTGTTGACCGGACTATATTATTGCCACATATGTGCAAAAAATGGTATTAAATTTGGAGAATGTTTCAAAAATGTAGCTTTAGCTCACAGATCCTACAAAGCTTGACAGAGATAACCAAAAACTGGCCTCTAGTTTGCAGGGTGCACTGTGTGAAGTAAACAAATGATACAAAGTCTGGTTGCAGCTGTCTAGATGTGCAAAAATTCAAATCAATTACAAAATTGTAGCAAAAAAACGCTGAAAGCATTACCTGGACCCAGGCATAAAATGTGTCACATATTTTGGAACTGTTAGGCTGGTACCAACCTATCAAATTCCTGCAAAATAAGGGGTTGAGTGGGAAAGTCCTAACATACTTTTGTAATACATATTTTTTTTAGAAAGGTATGGGTATCCTAAGACGTTTGGTTGGTCTACTTTGCCAACACTCTTGCAAAATTTGGTGAACCGGGGGCAGAAGTCATGGTGTTTAAAATTTCAAATAAGGTTTTGAGCATTTTGTGAAAATGGGTGGTATGAACACCAACTTACAAGAACACCGAAGGGAAATGTTTCGACATAATTGATACCATTTTAGACTTTTGTTGACGCCACTGCTATGCAAGATACTTTTTGAAAAAGTAAGTCGAATAAATAGGTCACAGGTGGCGGCCATATTGGATTGTGCATATAGTTGTATTTCACCGTATTTTTTTTTTCGATATTTTCCTGCACATTTGTCGGAAATCTGAATACTTCCCAAAAATGTATATTTTTTTTCTAATATTTACTGTGATTGTTACATGATTATAAGACGTTTAAGGCAATTTAGCTACAAGACATGTGAATCAAACAGGAAAAAAAATGCAAATATTATCAACTTTTTGAAATCCGTTTTACTGGTGGCAATCGGTGCCTACATAAAGTTTTTCTATAGGCCTATATCCATCACGTCAAATTAATCCGATGACCCATTACACTTTTTGGGTTTTGCATGGCCTCAAACATACTGTCTGCTGCCAACTCTTCTACAGAAGCATCTGGAGCATATGTGAATAATAGTTATAAAATTAAAATTTTGTTAGATCCATCACAAATTTAAACCGAAAAATAAATCGTTATGTAATGCTGAAGCTGTGCTCATCTCTGCCCATGAAAAAAAGTGAACAAATTGGTCACCATAGAAATAAGGTCGCTACATATTTTTTTATAATTTAATCCCCCAATCCAGTAGGTGTCACAATTATCGCAGAAAGTTCAGTTTTGGGGCTATATCTAGGTGATTGCAACAAAGTCGCACAGATAAACTTATCTACACACAGTACATAAAATGACAAAACAAAGAAATGAGTAACTATAAAGAAATCCAACTAAGTCTAGTTACTGTTCTCCATTGCCTTGTTGACAGAATTTATGTTAATACCTGTTTAATTACATTAGGATACCCTTTCCGTACATGTAATATCATTAATTTTTGTCTTGTGCACCGAAGGAGTAAATGCTATAAAAATTTAAAAGAACTGAGAAGTGTCTCTCACACCAACCATAAACACCCATCAAAGCCCTCTTTATATTGTACAATAGGAGCAATAGGATTGTTCAACCATTGAGGCTGCTGCTCCGTAATAATATGAATCTGGGGTATCACATAACAACTCCTCCGGAGTCCATGCATGAAAAATAGAAATGAAGAAAGGAAAAGAAAAAAGGAAAAGAAAAACGAGCTACATTCTACAAAAATTACTCAGGATTCTATTTTTTTTAATCAAACCCAGTTCGTGAATCCAATCCTGCTTGTGATCATATATTGACATATTGCAACAGCTATTAAAACACGATTTTGAATCAGTAAAAAATTGATATATTTTGAAAAACCAACAAGTGGATGGATAAATGGGTAAAAGTATAGCCAGGTAAGAGCAAATCGATACGCCCCTCCCCAAGTGGTGGGGCATGAAAATTACAGCAAGACAGGTAAGTTACTTTTGAATAATATCCACATATTCACGATATTTGTGTGGAACGTTGTGGATGATAAAGTGGATGCTAGTTTCTTCGAGATCCAGGAGAAAGTGGAAAGTTTCTGTTCAAGAACAGAAAATGTGATTTCAGAGAAAAATGAAATAAACAATAAGACATAGCTATGTAAGTTTTCAATTAGACAAGAGCAGTTCTATATGATCCCAATAAATGGGTGCAAACATAAAAACTTATTGCAGTTCAGGTAATTAATTATTGCTGGAGAGGAGGCAATGTCAAGCTTTGCCAAACTGTACTGTGTTGGAAGCTTTCAGCCTTTCAATTTCTGTAAAAGGCGAGAAGCACACAGTTGTGATGAACATATCAATGTTGCTGTACCTTGCTGTGAAAAAGTTGACACCTTTCAGGTGCCATCCAGGTTCTTATAGTGCTCTAGAATTTTTTCCTTAACATATTAACCTTTGCAAGAAATATTCTCTACGCCGTGCGCTTGAGCAGATCGCAGTAGAGCTCTGCAACTCTACTGAAATAATAAATTTTTTCTCTTTTGAAAAAGATGGGTGTTAATGTCAGCAATCAATTCGTCAAATGCCTGTTCCCGGCTCTGTTGGGTTGTTTCATATGGGGAGCAGGGCTTTTGAAGCAAGTAAGATGTCATGCAGTTTTTGTGGTACCTGAAATAATTCGCAATCAAATATAAATGAGAGGAACCATGTCCTTCAGTTGCCAAAAGCATTCGCTCATCATTAAGTTCTTTTGCTTTTCCCATATAGTAGCCTGTCTATCGGCTCTGGAAATTAGAACCAAAATATGATCACCCTTTTTGTCTCTTTCCTTTTGACAGACGAAACATTAATTTTTGTAGCAACTTTGGGATTCCTGAAATGAACTTGTTGTGACAGAATTGCCGCTGGAAGTATCTTGTTGATTCTCTTCATGTATTTTTTGTTGCTTTTTGGTATGCTGTTCTATTGCCCTGTTGTTGGTGTAATTACTCTTACACTGGTTGTGACAAAGTAAATTTTTAGCCTAAAAAATCTTCCATCGGAGTCAACAGTGCTGCCAGACGTACTGATGGTTCATCCTGTCGGTTTTCAATTGCAAACAAAAAATGCAGGGTAACCTGTCTTGGTATTTGAGAAAAGCTTCCCCTTCTTTGAACCCACCTTTTGGCAAATGACACATTTTGAGAAGTCTGTTTGCCTTTTTCTTTTTCTTTTTTATTGTCTGTCACATCTGAATCTATTGTAGATGTCCCTATATAAATCATCATTACTGCTCAGGCAAACACAAATTGGACCTTATAGGTAATTCAATATTACAGAAAACGTAGTGAAAGTAGCAATCAATATCAAAATAAATCCCCCAAATACTATTCACACATGCTGGTCTATATATTTATTTTCTTGACAAGTACTTGAACTGGACGCAAAATACCAACAAATCTATGTGTAAAATATCTCAAAACTATATATGGAAAGAAAACACGAACAGACCTACACAAAATCGTTTTCTTCATGCAATTTCAAAGCTGCATCAACAATAAACACTTGCTCTAGGCAACCCTCAATTTCTGATCTGAGCAGTGCAGCAATATCTTAAACACAGGGCATTTAAACTCTAAGAACTCAGGGCTAAACTCATGGTTTCTGAATGAATGCAGGAAAAAATTAAAAGTGCACACACTCTAACAACGTAGCATGTGCAGCATTCACTTGTACAAAACAGCACATACAGCAAGCAGCACAGTGTACCTTATCACACTACAAACCAATATGCATAACTGAAATGCACTTTTTGTGCAGCATCCAACAGACACAACCCTCTAAGCACAGTGTGTGTGTGATGTTAAACGCCAAGCCGTATGGGCGACAGGTTACACACGCACTGGAACACTAACTGAAATGCCTTTTTCGTGAAGCATCCAACACATACAATCCTCTAGGCACAGCGTGTGTTTGATGTTAAACGCCAAACCGCTTAGTTGACATGCACCGGAACACTAACGAGAAGTTGTCTCTCAGAAACGCGGAAAAATTAAATAATGAAAGAAGCAGATAGACACTAAATTAATTGTCGAAATGCCTACAAACTATTTCTACAGCAATATTATTGGGAATATTAAAATGTGTAGAGGTTGTGTAGACTATATATAAATTGTGCCTGGATTTATTGCCACAAACATTCATAATTTACATATATAAATTTTTGACGCTCATTCTGATAAAACATTTATGAGTTTGAGTAAGGTTTGTTGTACAAAATCCGAAACTTTGGGGTCACAATGGTGATATTCCTGAAAAAAAAAATTCATCCCAATAGAGGGTGCTACCTGACATTTTAAAAATGTTGCCTTCTGACATCAGACCTCAGGACAAAAATATGCAGCATAAGCCTATATTTACTCCCAATTAGTTTTGCCACGTTCAATCAAAAGATCTATAGGCAAAGACATACCGTAATACATGTCATATTTTATAAATTAAATACAATTACAGTCAATCTGTAACTTATTGCAAAATGTCGCTAAGTGTTATAACATAAGAGCGTTTTTTAAAATCCTCCCCCCCCCACTTAGGCGGTGGTGCTGTCTTAGTGTAAAAATCAGCATGAAACATTCTCTGTCTTATCACCATGGCGACATTTAAAATGTTTAATTTCGTATACTATTGCACATACACCCTTAAACTTCCTGTGAGAATTTACCACATAAAATGAATCGTTGAGTACAATTTTTTAGTATTGATAAAAATAATTAAACCTCATAGTGATTTGCATCAATAGGGGAAATTACATGAACACAACCAGACAACTTTACCAATACAATTGGAGCAAGCAACAAAGCAAAAACGTGGGTCAGAGTAAATTGTAAAATCCAATATGGCCGCCCCCTGTGACCTACTTTTTCCATTTCTTTTCTCAAAAAAAAGTGCCACTTGATTTAGGGCTAAAGAATTGTTCAAGTTTGTCAATTAATTTTATTATTGGTGTCTTGCTTGTGCCTCAAGAGTATTTCTTTCTTTCTTTCTTTCTTTTTTTTTTCTTACAAAGTAACAAATAATGAGATTTTTTGCACTCTGGACTTCCTGAATTCTCTAAACGATTTAACAAATTTTTTGTTTTTGTTTTGCTTGTCTTTTTGTGGTTTTTTGTTTGTTCGCTTTGTTGTTGTTTTTTTTTTCATGGCCAATTCCCTGGACAGGTGTCAGAAACCTCTATGCACAACTTGAAATTTTCTGTCTATCAACAATAAATTTGAAAGTATGAAGCTCTTAAATTTTTAATTCCTCCTCAGTGGCATAATGTACAACTTCCTGACAATTCAAAGTTGCTAAAGTTCATAGCAGATGCATTGTTTTCAACAATTTTCAAAGTTGTCGCTTTTACGATCTTCAAAGAAAAATGCAATACAGAGGAAATAAATGCATTAAGAAAGAAAAGCAAGAAAGAAAAAGAATGTCTGTGTTTGAACACAAACAGAACGATTAGTATGTGGATCAGTATCACCTCAGTAATTTGTTCCAGCCTGCAAAGGGAGGGTGTCAATCCAACTTCAATTCTTTGGTTTGTGCAAATGCATCCAATGGAATGAAAATGAAAGCTGTAAAATTCGAATTCATGCAAATTAGACATTCTTCTGAATTGAAATCTTGAATATCTTCAAATATATTCTAGCTGAAGGTGTCAGTAGCATATCTTCAAATGTATTCTAGATGGAAGTGTCAATAGCAATTCAATTCATTGATTGGTGATAACGGTTCATCCAATGAAATAAAAATGAAAGTTGTATGGTGCTAATTGATGCTTATTAGGCACACTTGGAAGATTTCTGCCATTTCAAAACTATTAAAGATGATGGAGCGATTCCAGTTCGAAAAATCGTGTTTAAGATACATTTAATAACGAGAAAAGATGATTTGCTGCATAGAAAATAAGTGTATGTGTCTTCAAAGCTTATTGCTGCATACCAGTCCATAACATAGGAGTAGAACTTGGAATGGCATCTCTATCGATTAAAGATTTGAAGTTATGCGAGATTTAAAATTTCCAATGGTGCTACTTAGCCTAATTTAAATTGCTACAACTTTTCTTTTAATTCACTAGGTGCGCAATGGTTAATAACCCCCTAGTAGAAGCTGGAATGACATCTCTATCTATTATAGTTTTGAAGACATTCATGATTGAATATTTCGAATACTGCTAATTAGCATAATTTAAATCGCCACAACTTTTGTTTTACATTCATTATATGCACAATGGGCAATAACACCCCAGTAGGAGTTGGAACGACATCTCTGTAATAGTTTTGAAGATATTCAATATTTAAAGTTTCCAATGCTGCTAATTAGCATAATTTAAATTGCTACAACTTTTGTTTTTGATTCATTACATGCGCAATGGTCAATAATCCCAAAGAAGAACTTGAAATGACATCTCTATCTACAATAGTTTTGAAAATTTTCAACATTTAAAGTTTCGATGCTGCCAATTAGAAAAAATTTAAATTGCTGCTTTTGTTTCAAATTTATTAGATGCGCAATGGTCAATAATCCTCTAGCAGAAGTTGAAATCACATCTCTCTCTATTAAAGTTTTGAAGATATTCAATATTTAAAATTTCAATTGCCCCAATTTGCGTAATTTTAAACATCTTCATTCCTCTGCACAAAAAAGACACTCCTTGTACGGAGGTACAATCATGCCAAGTTTGGAGTTTCTATGTATGATAGTGTCAGAGAAAAGTGTTGCACAAATTCAATGGTAAAGAGGAAAGAAAGAAAGATTGAAAGAAACTAGAAAAGAAGTTTTGCTTCATAACAAATCTGTCCGGGTGCCTTCAAAATGAGAACAGTTTGAAATACTACACTTTGCCATTGTTCAACACAATCTAAATTTTGTTATTACGCTAGTTTGCATAAATTAGAATCCTACAACTTTGGTTCTTGGTTCATTGGATGTGGCCATGTCACAAACTTATAAAGTGAACTTTGAATAACACTACTATCTGTGATAGTTTGGAAGCTATCCAAGACTTTAATTTTGTGTATTTGCCTAATTTGCATAAATTAAAAGCCTACAACTTTAGTTTATGGCTCATTGGATGCGGCTATGTCAAATACCTACAAATTGAAGTTAGAATGACACCTCCATATATAATGGTTTTGAAGTTATTCAAGATTTAAATTTTTTGTATTCATCTTATTTGCATAAATCAAAATTTCACAATTTTGGATCATGGTTCATTGGATGCAGCTACGTCTGGAACCATAAATTGAAGGTGGAATGGCATCTCTATCTATAATAGTTTTGAAGCTATTCAAGATTTAAATTTTGCATATTCACCTAATTTGCATAAATTAAAATCCTATAACTTCGATTCATGGTTCATTGGATGCGGCTTTGCCACAAACGTATAAATTGGAGTTAAAATGGCATCTCTATCCATAATTGTTTCCGAGGTATTCAACTTTTAAATTTTTCAATGTGCCTTATTAGCATAAGTTGAAATTCTACAACTTCCATTTACTGTCCATTATATTGGCAGGTGTCACAAACCTGTATGTGCCCATGAAAATTTTGTGTCTATCTGCAATAGTTTGGAAGATATGGAGCTTTTAAATTTTAGAAAAGCCCTAGTTTGCATAATTTTAAACATGTCGACAATTCCAAATCAGATAGCCAAATTCCCTACTAGCGTGTTACCATATCAAGTTTAATCATTGTTGCTTGCACGGTGTCTGAGAAAAGCTCCGGACAAATTATGTGGAAAGAAGAGGAAGAAGAAGAAGAAGAAGAAGAAGAAGAAGAAGAAGAAGAAGAAGAAGAAGAAGAAGAAGAAGAAGAAGAAGAAGAATAAGAAGAAGAAGTAGTAAAGAACGAAAGAATTTTGAGAAAACACTGTGCCTGGGTTGGCACCCAGACATAATAAAAAAAATTAGGAAAAAACCAGAAAAGTGTGCGTTGACACACACATTTTAATGATTGAACAAAATTTTAAAATGTTTCAAAGTTTTCTAAGTATCAAAACACACAGATCTGCACTCAGGCAAAAATATTATAATTAACAATATTTATGCATGATTCTTGTAAAAGTGCAGATGTTAATCTAATACAAGTATACGTTTTTTCACAGGGCTGGAAACAATTAGTATGTTGTGAGCCATTTGTTTTGCAACACATCTCTAAATATATATTTTACACTACATTAACGTCGATGACAACTGAAACCCACGCAAATTGTTCTTTCAAAAGTACCGACTGACATGTAACACTGAGTAATGCAAAGGTAAATGTTTGTCCTTGATTAATAATTAAATGAATATAGCGTGAGTGAAAGCATTGTGTTTCGTGCTATGCTTGGTTATTTCTTTGTCAAAATAAGTGGTAAAATTTCTTAAATGACTTTACTTCATTAAAATTATTATCTAAACAACAAGTGTTCCTTACATAAAAAGTAATCTCCTCCTTCTTCTCCTTCTCCTCCTTCTTCTCCTGCTCCTTTCCTCCTCCTTCTTCTCCCCTTTTTTTTTCTCCTTTTTCTTCTTTTCTTCCCCTTCCCCTTCCTCTTTCACTTCTCAAATCCCTCCAGAGGTACTGTTTCAGTTCACTCAGAAGAAACTCAGCAAAGATACATCCCCACCAAGTTTTAAATGAGTCTGACTGATGGTTTGGGGAAAAATATGAAAATGTGAATTACCATACCCCATAGTATATATGCATCAGGGACAAGTACCCAAACATAAACTTCATTAAAAGTCAGGGGTCCAAAGCATGACCAAACTGGGGACAATTTTGTTTGACCCTTCCAGAACATACATTTTCATCAAGTTTCAGCACAATCTGAGTGTCGGTTTTGAAGAAGTAGAAAATAGATGTAAACACAAACATTTGTTAAATATAGCAAAAACACTTCGAGTGCTCTCCCTGGAGCAAATTAAGGTCTGGAGGTCCTTAAGAGTGTCCCTATGCAATTTCGAAGCAATTTGCCAATTAAAGCAGAGAAGATTGTTAAAAAATGCGAAAAAATCTATGCAAAACTTAAAGATGAATTGGCGATCATAGAGGCAGTATTAAAGCTATGGAACAAGAACGCCATAGAGTGGATGGAAGATCCCAGCTCGCCCAGTTTCTACAACCTACACTTCCTAGAGATTCTACCCTTCAGGATGAGACTCCAAAGTCAGTGGCAGCAGCCCTGCAAGCCCAGGAATGGATGATATCTTTGGAGTTCAAAGATGCGTTCTTCCATGTGCCCATTTCATAGACTTCACAGGAATATCTGCTGTTTGCATTCTCTGGCCAAGTCTACCAGTTCATGGTGCTTCTGTTTGGCCTTGCCGCAGCACCTCTGGTGTTTACTTGGTTTGGGCAGGCAGTAGCCATGCACCTTCAGCACAATGCAGTGCAGATTCATGGGTACCTAGATGAGTAGGTGATCCAGACACTATGGCGGCTCAATTCACAATGCCACACACAGACTGTTCTGGAAGTTTACAAATGCTCAGGCCTGATTGTGAATATCCTGCCTGATGCCAAAACAGATCTTTGCCTTTCTCGGCATCCAGTTTGATCTGGTCGCCTTCATCTGCAATCCTTCAGAAGACAGGTGGAATAGACTCCAGCTGATCATCAAGGTGTTTTTGACTCAAGAGGTTTGCTCAGCCCAGCAGTAACAAACCTTTATAGGCTCCCTGACCTCGATGGATTCTGAGCTCTCCCTGGAATGCCAACACCACCGTCCCTTGCAGGACGCTCTGTGGGGCAGAGGGTCAGAGGACCAGGGCTACCAAGCACAGGTGCCAGTACTCCCAGAGGACAGCTGGCACCTCATATGCTAAACCAAGCAGGAAAACATCATGTCGGGTCAGAAAACGCCTTTTCAGGCACAACAAGGACTCATCTTGGTCTGGGTGGGGAACCCATCTGGAGGGTCCACAGGTTGTTCAGGCTATGTGGGCCAGGTGGGGTACACCGCACCTGGATGTGCTCATGACAATAGAAAGTGCAAAACTTTGGTTTAACTGGCATCTGTCCCAAATCCCCAGGCCCTAGTGATGCATGCTTTAGCCATGAACAATAGCAACCTTTAAGCTTATGCATTTCTGCCTCCCCAGATCCTCCCAAGAGTCTTGTGGAAGGTTCAGTCCCATGACTCCCACCTGATCTTGGTCACCCCTTGGTGACTGAGAACAGATTGGTCCTTTGACCTTAAAGGGTCGATCCACCGATAGTTTACCAAAACTTCTGGTCTAACTGCAGATGAGTGTGTTCCACAGGAATCATCAAGTGCTCAACCTCCACACTTGGCAGTTGTCGCACAGCAGATCCATGACAGAGGTTTCTTGGAATCAGTTGCAGATAGAACTGCCAGAGGGGGGCTTGGAGACTCTTCTCTAGTGGTTTATTGGCCTCGATGGCAGGTATTATCAGCTTGGTGCACCATTCAAAAATACATCAGTGGTCTCCTGCTGCACCAATGGGAGGTCCTTGGAAAAAGCTCAAAAACCACAGAGTGGTTTTGCTCCACCATATCTCCTCAGCCCTGGCATCTGTCTTAGACATTTGCATAGGGAGCGATCCTCATATGTCAGAGCTCGTAGCATTCTTCTACAAGAACAGACCAGCTGATAGGCAGGTCCTATTATGATGAGACCTCCTGCTGGTCTTAGTCATGTTGAAGAGGTGGCCCTTTGAGTGCCTAGAGGACCCCCCTCGGCATATAAATACAATATACCTCTTTGAAGATTGGTCGTTAATAAGAGTTTTTTAAGTCAAAATATGATAAAACCAATTTGGCGTTTTGGGATTATGTTGTGGGCCTCAAAATAATTGTACAATCTCGTATTTAGTATAGTATTGTATAGTATATTATAGTGCAAAATAATTTACAGAAATGACTAGAGAGAGCAATGCCTCCATAATTTTCGGGTATAGAAGTTGCTCCCTTTTTACACACAGGAGTAAGTTTATATTTCCACCACAGGCTAGGGAACAAGCAACTACACAGTATAATATTTAACAGCCCATGTCACAGGGTGCCGTTATTTCATATCTGTTTTCAAACATCTCGCTCAGTATACTGTCAATACTTGGACATTTTTGCTATTCTACCCTGGTACAGCCACCTGGATTTCTTTTAAACTAATTTTGAAATTACCAACCTGCAACAGTCTAGAGATGGCTCTCTTGGAGAACAGATCATCACCAATCTTATAACCGTAGCAGACTGACAAGTCAACGTGAAGAACATCCCCTATAGTGCTATATTTTTCATTTTATATGACCCTACACCGACAGACAACCTGCTGCATGTGATCACTTTGGGCTTGTCCCAGGGATGGTTTTTCAAAAGAAGGGCTATTTTATTTATTTAGAGTGGTACCTGCTGTATTTGGCTTCGTCTTCAGTCCAGAAAAAGTGACCATACAGCAGGTGGCCTTTCACTGCAGGTAAGTTTAAAAAGAACCCGACCCCCTGTGTCCAACAAATGTTACCTCAAGATGTACTCTGGCTGTTCACATTAGTAACCATATGCAGTAGGTGTGCCAGTGTATTTGTCAGGGTCTTGCATCTTCTGATCACATTGCCAGAGTTGATATATTTCAGTCAATGACACTATTTTGGCAGCATTTGCAAGTTTCAACCCCCTACATTCCCCCGTAGGATTAAAGCAGGAAAATATTGTACATTGTGTAGGTACATTTGTTGTTGTGGTTCAGCTGATGAACATGTTATCAAAGGTTGTAGAATTTGAAGACTTCTTCTTGTATTTCTAAAAATACAGGAAGTACATGCATTACAAAAGAGGAGGGGGCCCTTACGCTAGTACAGGAAATAATTTTGCTCCATTACAACATACAGAAAATATATTATTAAAAAATAATTGCCAGTACAAGATACAGAAAATAAGAAGGATCCAGTATGATGATAAATGGAAAATGAAATGTCCCACTATGCCCGTCGGAAAATATCCTTTTAGGACCCTCTGGAAAGACTTCATGGTATAATTTCCAGTGCCATGAGGATCCTGCATGTTTGACAAATCACATTTCAGACTATTCTCTCTGTCAACATGTGCACACAACCAAGAGAGAGAGAGAGAGAGAGAGAGAGAGAGAGAGAGAGAGAGAGAGAGAGAGAGAGAGAGAGAGAGAGATATGCAGGTCATTAGCATTTGAAAGTTAAACTGTTTCATATCTGACTTAAGATTGGGGTAAGATATATGATTTTATGTCCATTGATCGTGTATAGTGAATATCAATATGTCAGAGGCACCCACAACATATCATCGGGAAATAAAAATGACCATTATTGCTATCAACACTTGCTAAGTTTTCACACAGATTTGCTGTCTAGTAAATTTTGATTTTCTAGTTTCACACTTCATTTCTGTGGGGTTTTTTTTATCCACAAAGTTGTCAAAACAGTCACTGTGAACAGGAAGACTGTTATGATGCTTTGATGATACCGTTTGAGATTGGGGATTATTATTATTATTATTATTATTATTATTATTATTATTATTATTATTATTATTATTATTATTATTATTATTATTATTATTATTATTATTATTGGTGTTGTTGTTGTTGTTGTTGTTGTTGTTGTTTGCTGAACCCCCAAACTTGGTGGTAAAAAAGTTACATCTGAATAAAGTGGCATACATACATTATAAAATCGGTAAATATTTATACACTTAAAATCTAGTGAGCAGTTCCACCATCATACGCTCTCGAGAATTGTTACTATTATAGTTGGGGCACTACTGTGTTTACTTGTAGCGTTTATCCTGTTCTTTACCTGAACATAATATGTATTTGAAGAGGTATATGGGAGACCTAGCTCTGTCACAATGTCTATTGCACAAGATGAGTCCTCAAGACACCAAGTTGGTTTTTTTTCTGTCAGGAACAATTGCCTGCATGTAAAATTTTTATTTTTTGAATTCCAAATACAAATGTCCATTGAGAAGCATATGATGCACATATAGTGATGCGATCGAATTTAGAAGGGGATCTAACTTCAAACATTCCCCTATGAATAGTATTATCATCATAATCGCCAGTGGCCGTATTCACAAAGAATTTGGTCTGATTCTAACTTTAATCTCAAAATCAAAATAAATGCGATTTGCGGCCCAAACTACTGAATCCTTGGCCCAATGTTTGATCAAAACTTCCATGATAAGCCAATATATGCTCTTAGCTACAATATGAAGTTAAGGATTTACAGGTGTATATAACAGCGGAGAACATAGATTAATTAATCCTGCAAGTTTAGATCAAACGTTAGGCCAACTATTCAGTAGTTCAAGGCCCAGAGGCACATCGACTTTCATTTTAGGATTAAACTCAGGATCAGATTAAACTCTTTGTGAATGTGGCCCCTGGATTTTTACCGTGATTGCTCACGTGAGATTTTGCTGTCGTGAAGTCTATGTCGTGAAGTTTTATGTCACAGTACTTTGGTACAAAATGAGGGGAAAAGTATATAGTACAAAAAGAAACTGTTGTAACCTCGTCAGGCCTAAACGAGCACAATCGCAAAGAAAAAGTTGCGCATAAGAAGAAAGACGTATGCTTTCGCCTACACTCTATCAAGTGATGCTGAACAGATGCGATGAGCGCTTGTGCCTGTATATTGAGGTTTTGCCACAGAAGTATTGCAAAGACTGAAAAAGATAAGGTGCGTGCATGCACTGTATTAACATCTTTGCCTCATCCGTAAAGTTGTCTGTTCGAAATTCGATCCCATCACACACTGGTGTGTTTCTTTCTGGCATCCAGGCGTCTTACTAGGTATCCTGTTAATAAACATGGATGCGTCAATTGTATAATATTCGTCTTTTGTCAGAACTATTGATTGGGTTTGCACAGGACCAGGGTAAACTCTTAACTGCTCGAAAATTCGATTCCCCCGGCTGCATTACTGACATGTTGCAGACCTGGAATGATGGCAGAAAACAATGTCACATCATTTGCAAGTGCAAAACTGTTAAATTTATCTTTGCCAAGACGAATACTAAGTATTGTGAGTAACTCCTCGATATAAAATTTAAAAGCACGGGAGACAACACACTGCCCTGAAGGGTGTCCCTTGTAACAGGCTGAAGTGCACTTTATTCCGAATTCCATTCTATACAAGGTTTTAAACACTATACCATGTGTGTAGAAACAGCCAATGGTTCTTGGTTCAAAGGATGTGGCCATGTCCCAAACGTATAAAGTGATGTTTGAATGAAACTACTATCTGTAATAGTTTTGAAGCTATTCAACATTTTAATTTTGTGTATTTGCCAAATTTGCATGGATTATAAGCCTAGAAGAACTTTGGTTTATTGTTCATTGGATGGGGCTATGCCAAAAACCCATAAATTGAAGTAGGAATTGCACCTCTATAATAATTTTGAAGCTATTAAAGATTTACATTTTGCATATTCACCTAATTTACATAAATTAAAATCCTACAACTTTGGTTCATGGTTCATTGGATGCGGCTTTGCCACAAACCTACAAATTGAAGTTAGAATGGCATCGCTATGTACAATAGGTTTGGAGATATTAAAATTTTAGATTTTTCAATGCGCCTTGTTAGCATTATTTGGAATTCTACAACTATACTGTCCATTATAGTGGCAAGTGTCACAAAGGTATATATGCATATTGAAATTTTGAGTCCATCTGCAATAGTTTGAAACATACGGCGCTTTTAAAATTTTTGTTGTCTCTAAAAATTTGCATAATTTTAAATGTTCCAAATGCGAGGCACAATTTCATTGGTTATGTCACTCACCATGGCGAGTTTGGTGGTGTTTGGAAAAATAGTGTCTGAAAAAAACTCTGGACTAACTTGGTCATAATGAAAAAAGAATGAAAGAAAGAAAGAAAAAGAAATTGGCCTTTTATTTCTTTGTTAATTTATCTGAGATGAAAGATCACCTGTCCTATGTGACCACTTTTGTCTGGCATTCATTGATTAGGGGTGGTCTAAAATTGCAAGTACCACTGTACAGTGAAACCTCTCTACAGTTAGCACCCTCGCTACCAGAGAAAAGTGCCCACTCCTGGGAGGGTCAGCCCTCCTGGGCAGTATTGATGAGAATATATGCATGTACAGTGTACACATATTATAATTTAGAGGGATGTGTATACACGCAATACAAAACTTTTTTCCTTTATTACATAAACAAATTTTAACAGAAGCTGTCAAGAAACTACATAAACATGTACCTGTGAACCAAGACAAAACTATACTGTCTCAGTATTGGCTATGAAGAAATGAAGAACAGGCTTCATCTCACTGGTTACAAGAAAACAAAGACAGGAAAGTATCCACTGAGATGACACAAATATTTGCACTTCCCTGGTCTGGCTGACTCAGCTCTGTATGTTGTCCATTTTTAACAGAGGGTACACTCAGGCTTGTTCTGCCTAGAAGTCCAGAGCTGTAAGTTCCCTTGGGACTGAGTTCAGTAGACTGACATTGCCTCAGGCAAAAACGGGCCAGCTAGGACACCAGTGGAAGCAAAACCCTGCCTGGTACATATGACAGCATGGAGTCAATCAGTTCATGCATGAACAGAAAGTGATACGTGTACTCTGTATTTTATTGAGAGCCTCATTACACAGTTGTTGGGAGTCCCAACCCCCACACCACAATTTGCTACAAGACCCAAACCTTCCAAAGCGTACACTCAGCATGCATGGACAAAAAGCTGTGAGACAGATTCAAGCTAATTAATTATGAAAGCAAAATGGTTGCCTGGCACCACAGAGGTCAAGCAATAGGTCATACAGCAGCCAGCTGAAAGCCTGCATGTGGATTGGGGAGAAATTTGGTGAAGTTAGCATCCATTAAAATTCCCCAAGTTTTGTTTGTGTGCTATTGGATTTGCCAGTTGTCTCAAACCTATATGTGTAAGTTAGAACTTTGAGTCTATCTGCAATAGTTTGGAAGATATGGAGCTTTTAAAATTTTAAGTGCCCCTAATCTGCATAATTTTAAACATCATGACTATTCCAGGTCAGGTGCCTAATTTCACTGGTAGGTCAGTCACCATGGCAAGTTTGGTGGTTTTTGGAATAGTAGGGTCCGAGAAAAACTCCGGACAAATCTGGTGGTCAAGAAGAAGGAAAGAAAAAGAAAGAAAGAAAGAAAGAAAGAAAGAAAGAAAGAAAGAAAGAGAGAAAGAAAGAAAGAAAAAAGAATTCTTGGAAAACAAAAACAAATGAACCAAAGTTGTTGCATTTTAATTCATGCAAAGAAGGTTAACATGCAAAATCTAAATCTTGAATAGCTTCAAAACTATTGTAGATAGAGGTGCCATTCCTACTTCAATTTACAGGTTTGTTGCAAAACCCCATCCAATGAACCATAAACCAAAGTTGTAGGCTTTCAACTTATGCAAATTAGGTAAATCCACAATATTAAAATGTTGCATAGCTTCAAAACTATTATAGATACTAGCTTCATTCAATGTTAATTTTATAAGTTTGTGACATGGCCACATCCAATGAACCAAGAACCAAGGTTGTAGCATTTTACTTAATAAAAATTAGGGTAACACACGAAATTTAGATACTATTGAACAATGCCAAAGTGTAGCATTTTAAACTGGTCTCATTTTGAAGGCACCCAGACAGATTTGCAGTGAAGCAAATATTCTTTTCTAGTTACTAAGTATATTCGTGTATATATATGCATGTTTCTTATTTGGACTGGAATGTTAGATATTGCTTTTGTTATTTAATTGTATTACAGCATGTCTACCTGAGTGCATAGTCACATGTTTGTACATTGTATTGTCCTATGCGTATGCGTCTTGTATATATATATATATATATATATATATATATATATATATATATATATATATATATATATATATATATATATATATATATATATATATATATATAAAATATATATATATATATATATATATCGATGTATAATTTGTGTGTATTCCATTTTCTTCCTTGCGGAGGTTAAATAAAATATCATCATCATCGTCGTCGTCGTCGTCGTCGCCACCACCACCACCACCACCACCACCACCATCACCATCATCATCATCATCATCATCATCATCATCATCATCATCATCATCATCATCATCATCATCATCATCATCATCATCATATCATTTTGTGCATCTCCGTGTCTGGAGAACCCCTAGATTAGTTATATTTTATGTATAATTGGGTAATCCAGTAAAAAGATCCGGTGTGGAATACCGTCACAGTTTCCCTTTAAGCGTGTTATCATCTTATAAACCTGATCTGCGGTTATTAATTATTACAGGGCCAGCTTTGCTTTTGTTCTCTTTATATGATGATGTTACTTGATCATGTATCTTACGTTGACGACCAGTTGAGTTACATACGGGTTCATCTGTCATTAGCCCAGAAAAATAATCAACGAACTGTTGAGTTGTTAAGTTTGGACATGGTTTGACATATGTTTTTCTGTTGCAAACATTCCAGAAATTATTTACTATTTTTATTAAAACAAGTATCAAGTCGATGTATATAATTTTGTTTCTTCGTGTTAATATTTTGCCGACACGCCCTTTTAAGATGCTCTTACTTCCAGGTGCCATAAATGACTCCTGCATGTCTTAGGCTTACCTTTCGCATAACACAGTGCCTGCCAAAACTTCTATTTGTCTCCCAACACCTCAAGTTCCGGCGACCAGAATGACAGAAGTTTAAACCGTCTTTTTGGCACACAACCGGCCTTCTGGGTAGCCTCGTGTTAAACTTCATTACCTTTTTTCAGATGATCATAAACAATTGTTTCAAGTACGTCACCTTCTGTTACATCTTCATCGGCCAATAACGGCATAGCTTTTAACTTTTCAGTCAGTATAGATCCTTATCCGATAACTTGTTTGTTTTCCCGTGCATTTCATGAACCAAGCACCTATCAATCAACTATACCAATTAGCATACTTATTGTCCTGATTCCAGACCATTCCCCTAAACGTAAGGAACGCGCTGCAATCGGCCACGTGCTTCAAATGTACATGTAGCAGAACTGTGGAGACTCGAGCATTTTGTGCAACTCCTAATTCCTATACGCTACAACGCTGCCGTGTAAAATTGCGCCAGGCCCAGGAAAATTGTGGTCAAATGTGAAAATGTCAAACTATGTGGATAATTTTACTCTTAGTCAACTGAATGATTCCTTACAAACAATCAATCCAGAATTACAGCAGTATGATGGAATTGATTTTACCTTGTCTCAAGTCAGCCAGGTCTACGAAGTTGACTCCACAGTCTTACAAAAAAAACAGGAGACAAATTTTGATTTAGATATCATCTTAGATTTTGAACAAGAAACTATGACCAAAGCGCTCGACCACTGCACGTGAACCCTTCCCTAATAAATCAGCCATCGGACTGCAGAGTGTTGTCAATCCCATAACGTGTTTATTAAATTATCCCACACGCTAAACTCGTAACACACACACACACACACACACACACACACACACACACACACACACACACACACACACAGAGTTGCCTCCAGGCTTTGCTTCTTGTGCTATTTTTGAATGCCTGATTAAGTGACTGTCAACCAGATATCAGTACCCTGTCTGGTTTCGTTTCAAAAGATTGTACCCTTAATCAACTCGTAAGTATTGTACACAAAATATATAATGGTCTTGAACTCCAAAAAGAGGCAAGGATGGTCTTCTTAGACATCTCCAAAGCATTTGACCGGGTATGGCACCAGGGCCTCTTGTTCAAGCTAAGACAAATAGGCATAAACCCCCTTGTCATCAAATGGGTCGCAAGTTACTTAAGTAATCGTCAACAGAGAACTGTTATACACGGTCAGTCATCTACATGGTTACCTATTGAGGCTGGGGTCCCTCAATGCTTCATTCTCGGCCCCCTTTTGTTCCTTGTTAAAGTGTGTGTGTCAACACACACTTTTCTGTTTTACCTTTCTTTCTTTCTTTCTTTCTTTCTTTCTTTCTTTCTTTCTTTCTTTCTTTCTTTCTTTCTTCTTTACCAGCAAATTTGTCCGACACTTTTCTTGGACAATATTATACATAGAAACTGGCATGGTTGTACCTCCATACAAGGAGTTTGACCGTTTTATACAGAGGAATGAAGATATTTAAAATTATGCAAATTAGCAGTATTCGAAATTTTCAATCGTGCATATCTTTAACACTATAATAGATAGAGATGTCATTCTAACTTCTACTAGGGGGTTGTTGACCATTGCGCACCTAATGAATTGAAAATAAAAGTTGTAGCAATTTAAATTATGCTAAATAGCACCATTAGAAATTTTAAATCTAAAATAACTTCAAAGCTATAACAGTTAGAGATGCCATTCCAACTTCTACTGCGTTATGGAATAGTTGTACATTGCCATCCCAATGTGCTTTGAAGACACACACACTGATTTGCTATGCAGCAAATCATCTTTTCTAGTTTATATTAATGACATTATTGATGACATCACATGTGACATTAAACTTTTTGCCTATGATACAAGTTTTCTCGGAATAATTCATGACGCAGATGCATCAGGCACTCATATGAATACTAATCTTGGTCATTAACAAAATTGGGGCAGACTTTGGCGTGTCTCGCTTGATGCTCTAAAATCTCAATCCCTTCTGTTCACTTGTGAACAAATAAAAGTAAATCGCCCAACACTTTATCTTGGAAACTCCGCAATACCTGAGACCACAAACCATACTCACCTGGACATAACACTATCTCATAACTTAAAATGGCACTCTCGTATTAACCGCATTGTTACAAAAGCTAGCAAACGCCTTGCACTCCTTAAGCGACTTAAGTTTAAACTCTCCAGGAAAACCCTTGAGAAATTGTATCTTACCATGGTTCATCCCATTTTGGAGTATGGATGTGTTCTTTTCGATAACTGCATCCAAGAACTGTCTGACTTGCTTGAAGGGTTGCAGAACAAAGCTGCCAGGATTTGTACTGGAGCTGTAAAATTTACCTCTTGCGATCGCCTGCTGGCTGAAATTGGGTGAGAGCCACTTTATACCCGGAGAAAATTCTTCAAATTAGTACTTTTGCACAAAATACTGAACAAGCTTTCCCTGCAATGTTTTTGCGACCTTATACCAAATTATGTGCTTGTTCAAACACGCTGTCCATTAAGAAATCTCGCTGAACTGAAACAAATTAAATGTAGAACTGACCGTTTATGCTCCTCTTTTCTCCCTTCAAGCATCAGGCCATGGAATGACCTGTCGCCGGCTGCAAGAAATTCACCCTCTCTCTCTGCCTTCAAATTATAATTAAAAAAGCTACTTTTCTTTCAACACGAAATTCTGCCTTATTTGTCACATGGCGAACGTTATGCTAATATTGTTCAGACCCAGCTGCGATTGGGTAAGTCAAATTTAAACTCATATTTGGTTGACATATAAATATTGTCCCATCTGCAGCCTGTTCATGTGGTCACCCAGTCGAGGATACTTTCCACTTCTTTTTTTTCATTGCCGGCTTTACAATCCCCAAAGGAGTAAACTTATGAAAGCTGTTGTTAACGTGCTTGCTACAGGTGTTAAGCAAAGTCTGTTGATCCAGCTTGTCCCATATAGACTATTAGAAATTATGTTAAATGTAATAATAATAATCTTTATTTCACGTCGAGGCGCAGTGGAATAAAATATTAGCGCCGAGGCACTATTCTTCAACTAGAATGAAAGAGTCAAAGATGAAATGGTAAATACAACGAACCAAAGATGAAACTATATACATTCAGTCATTGAAAGAAAGAAAAAAATGTGGCTTGCATCCTGCCGTGGCATAGTACACACAGAGAACGTTTACAGGATGGGCCAAGCCATGTATGTACGAGTCTTTTGAACTGAAAGAGGGTGGTTGCTTCCTTAATATGGAGAGGGAGTACATTGCGCAGCTTGGCCCCTGGGTAACGTACAGTGTTTCTGCCATAAATTACCGTATTATCAGCAGGTTGCTGGATCCTGTTGTTATCTCTTAGATTGTAGGGAGTCTCATATCTTTCCAATAAACTTTCAATGAAATTTGGGCCATTGTGTGTGATAATTTTGTATACTTCTATTGATAACTTGCGTAGACGACTTAGATAGAGAGATGGCTTATTTGCTCGTTGTAGATCGGAGTAGGAAGAGTCGTGGTCATTTAAGACAAAGCGAAAGGCTCGTTCTTGCCTCCTTTCCATTTTGTTCGTGGCAGTTTGTCCACATAGGTGCCAAACAAGAGGGCAGTAATTGAAGTTAGGTAGAATGAAAGCATTAAAAATTTGCATATTTTCTTTTTGACTCAGAATCGTGGAGAACCGTCTTAGTACACCATTTGTTTAGTAGCCTGCTTACATATAAGAGTAATGTGGTCATGGAATTTCAGCTTATCATATATATATGTATATATATATATATGTATATATATATATATGTATATGTATATATATATATATATATATATATATATATATATATATATATATATATATATATATATATATATATATATATATATATATATATAATGTACACCAAGTAGTTTTACATATTTTTCTGGCTTGAGTTCAAGCTGATAATTCTAGCAGAGGACGGTAAATTTCATTTTATAAATGTTGAACATTTGTAGTAATCTACTCAGTTGAAAACAAGACTTTTGATCGATAGAATTACCGAATTCAAAAAACGCAGAAGACTGCGTGATCTGCGACCAACAGAGCGCCACAATCCTTCTATTGTCTATATACTTACATTGTGTAATCTACCAGATTTATAGACGATGGCAAACAAAAAGGCGAATATTCCGCCGGCAAGGGAGGAGAATCAGGCCAGTTAAAAATCCAGGACTTGTCTGATATAAACAATATATACAACAAAGACTTAGTTTTATATCAAGTCGGTCTGGACACAATAAACACTAGCCATGGGCTACTTATGCCGACACGGTGAGACTAAAGGCAAGGAGCGTAGCCCCCAAAGAGAATGAGGATATGGTTGTTGCGTTACATCCTGTTCTGCACTTTTTTGTTGCGGAGACAATCCAGAGGCTATTTTTTCTCCTTCTATGGTCACATTACGTATGTTGACTTCTACCCGGA
>OZ026622.1:53171941-53206941 GCA_964020975.1 Hermodice carunculata | reverse complement strand
GGATTTTATGGCATTAAATGTCATACGCCAGAGCTTGCCCCAACGATGAATTTGTGTAAGATTATAATTAAAGTTTTCAGCTGTGGCTATTGGTTCGTGGACAATTTCAAGAATACTGGTATCATCTGCGATTAAATGGATGTCACAGGTGATGTTGACAGTGATGTCGTTAATGTAAACGAGGAAAAGTAGGGGACCAAGGATCGAACCTTGGGGCACTCCAGCCTCTATAGGGAGCCAAGGTGAGGTCTGTCTTCCAATAGTAACACGTTGAAGTCGGTTTGAGAGATAGCTTTCTATAAATAGTAACACAGGATCTTCAAACCCCAATTGTTTCAGTTTAAAAAGTAGACCAGCGTGTCAGACTCTGTCAAAGGCCTTGGATATGTCCAGGAAAACCATACGGGCCTCATGGCCCAACTCAAGGCCACTGTAAATAGTATGAAGTATGCTAACAAGTTGATTTATGGTGGAATCGTTTTTCTTAAAGCCAGAGTTTTTAGCAGAAAGTAAATTGTTAGAGGTTAGATACTCATAGAAAACGTTATAAACTAGACGCTCAAGTACTTTAGAGACATTACAGAGGAGTGAAATAGGCCTATAATTTTCCTTTGACTGTTTGTTACTTTTCTTAAAAACGGGGCACACGTTGGACCTCTTCCAGGGATCTGGAAAATATGAGTTGGATAAGCAGAGATTGAACAGATCAGTGAGAGAACGTGAGATTGAGGGGGCACAGTATTTAAGAAGGGTGTTGCCTATACCGTCCGGACCACAAGCAGAACTGGTTTTCAGAGATTTAAAAATCTTTTCCACATCATTTACTTGCACTTGAAATATAGACAGGGGGCCTCAGTTCGGAAGGCAAGGTCGGGCAAGGGCAAAGGATTGTCATCATGCGGAGTCTTACACTGATCAGCAAAATACTTGTTGAAGGTCACTGACTTCTCAATATCAGAAGAAATATTCCTTCCACCGTCAATAAGAGTTGGTATGTTTTGATAAAGTTTGTGACCGAGAATAGATTTGCTAAGGTTCCACCACCTTTTAGAGTTTATCTCTCTTGAGTCTAGTTCAGATCGGAGTTTGGTAAAGTATAGACGAATGGAGTTTTTAATAGCGTTGACTGTAAAGTTACGTTTCCGTTTGTATAACTGAAAGAGGCGTTCAATATTTTGAGTAGTGAGGAGCGTGTGAGGCCGAGGCTTTTGTCTCTGGCATTTATATCTGTTCCACGCGCGATTGCGCTGCCTTATTAGCCTCTTGATAATACAGTTGATCCAGGGCTTGTCCCTGGGTCGAATAGTGACCACGCGGAACGGAATAAACTGTTTACACGTGTCAATAAATAGGTCTGACCAGTATGACACAGTGTCACTTATGGAGTCAAAAACTGTGAAACCAGTTTCCCAAGGAGCATCAGGGAGTACATTGTTCAAGTTGACAAAATCAGCCCTCTTGAAGTTCCAGACAGAGCGTTTAAAGGGGCGATCCTTGTAATGATTCACAGAAAAAGAGCAAAAGACGACAGAATGATCAGAAGAGGATACAGGAGGAAGTATGCCGGAGGATATAACCAGGGGAGTCAGTTATCATGAGGTCTAGTAGGTTTGCAGAGTACTCCGACACACGAGTAGGTTCGGATATGAGCTGATGCAGGTTGTTTTGAGCCAACAGATCAAAGAGGCGCTGTCCGAGTTCACTGTCGGTGTGGGGAGAATCCCAGCTTACACAGCGATCGTTAAAATCACCTGTTATTAGGAGTATTTTAGGGTTAAGTTCGATAGCAGACGAAATGGAGTGAGGTAAATTGTCCAGAAATAGGTCTCTCTCTGCGGCAGATTGGCCTGGTGGACGATAATAAACACCTAGAATCAGTTTACCAGAAGGGACAGTAATTTCAGCCCAGATACATTCAATACTGGGAGTTTCCAGCTCCGCACATCGTCTGACAGGTAGATTGTCTTTTACATACAGGGCAACCGCTCCCCCTAAACCAGTTTCACGATTCTTACGTAGCGGGGTTTGAAAGCCTTCAATTGCCAATAAAGCATCAGGGTAGGAAGTATCGAGCCATGTTTCAGATAAAGAAATGACTTCCAATTTTTCTGACTCCGCCAAAATACTTATTTCTTCGAGTTTACCATCAGATTTTAAGCTACGTACGTTTGCATGGCACACAGAAAACTTATTAAGAACAATATTATGAACTGGACTAGGGTTTGGATGAATACTCGTGGAGAGCACCCTAAACATAAGTACCGTCACATGTCTCAGATGGCATAGACATTCGGTAAGTAATATTGCGGCAAATACTATGAGGAAGGTAAAAGAGAGGATGAAACTATGATCGTGATATGAAAATGTAGACACGTTGGCAGACATGGACAGGAACATAAACCCATCTTTGTTGTGAAATAACCCTACCACAGCTCTATATTGATTTAAACAAATGCCCATTAGGGGGTATCATACTGGTTAATGTCCGTCGCTGAACACTGTGAGACACAACAGAAAATAAATGCATTCATGTTTACAAAAAACCCAATAAGTATATGACAATGTATGCTGGAGAATATAGTCTTCAAAACAACAAATAAATGAATAAATAAAGTACAAAATACAAGGTAAGAAAGAACAGATATAATACACATAACCTTCACTGGATACTGTGTGACAGGAACATGTACAATACCAGCTGCAACATGTCGAAACGCTTTGTTACTGATGGAACTGCTTGCTTGATACATGTACAAGTCACAGATAATCAATCTAGCACAAATACAAAATACAAAGTATAAAAGAACAGATACAATACACATAAGGAAAAATATGAGCACGGTAGCGACAATAACCGTTTGAATGTTGATAGAATGAGAGCTATTTCTGGACATGAAACAAACTAACAAAACTTTGTAACAATGGAAGAATAAACATGACATTTCAGCTATTGTTGTGTAATAAGATCAATATTAACATGTCCGTATTCCTTAGTTGCATGAACAGAAAGAATCTAAATAAATAAAAAATAAGTAAATAAAAATGAAAAATTAATAAAAATGACATTGTTAAGGATAATGGCAGAGCTATATCCAGAAATGAGTAAATTGGACTTAAATTAGTCCAAATCATTCACGTAAACAATCACGGCATGAGTGTTGAAAAGGCGGTAAATTAAAAAAAAAATCGCTCGGTAAAGATGCAACTCATACCCAGTCAACTAAATCCACATGGTGGATACGAGGTACAAAGAGAGTGAAACAGTCATTTGTACAGTGTTCGAATACCTCACGGTGACCATCAACGTGACACGGAACTGACGCCCAGGACTTATGTCAAACATAGTGAGTACCGATGATCGCAAGATCAGTTACATGACTGGTTACAATTATAGATAGCAAACGAGATGAGCCAACGTGTCTCAGCATATAACCAGATACGTCTGAAACAGTAAATCTAGACTGGAGAACCAAGTAGGTGTACTGCTCATATCGAATCATCTGTAGCAGTGTGACATCATGAATACAGTTTTGAGTGAATATTGACATAAAAATTCGTTACCTGTCCTGGCAGTAAACACCATCTGTCAAAACACACATTCACAAACATAATAGTTATATCGTTTGGCACATATGATCAATGTCACGATAGTAAGTTATTGTAAAAAAAAAAAAAAAAAAAAAAAAAAATGGCTCAAAAGAAGTTTTATAACTAAGCGTTTGGGTAGATAAGTCACCGACACAGATTTGGATACCAAATGAAGCATACGTCAGGTACCGAGCCATATCTAGATGGGGCTGCAACATGTTTACAAGCTAAATTGGAAAAAAAAAAAAAAAAAGCATCATGCTTGCAGCACGTAACAGGTTCTCCAAGTAAGCACCACTTGTTGATTACACAACATTAAACTTAATAGTCATGCGTGGGCGATTTCATGATTGGACACATCATTGGCTAACTGAATATAAAAGGATGAGAAACGTTTGTGTGTCTCAGCAAAAGAATCGACAAAGGACAATTTATACATGAATGCCAGGTAGTATACAGTTCATGGTCATCTCTGGAGGTCTTCTCATAGTGATTTCCAGACAGGATGAGAAGAGTTGAAGAATTTAGATTTGAAGATATCAAGTGACGCAGACTCTCTGATATCGAGTGGTAAGTTGTTCCAAAGGAGAATACTAGATGGAAGAAAGGAGTCCCCATATCGTTTAGTTTTAAATTTAACCTGTCCAATGTTGAGCCTGTTACGCAGGCTAATATTAGAGGTAAGTCCGAAATTGCGAGGTACTAGGTCTGAAAGGTAATTAGGGGTCATTTCATGGGTCATCTTATAAAAGAGGACCCGTTTGTAATATTTGCGTCTAGTGGAAAGACTTTGCCAACCGAGTTCAGTTGTTAGATTTTGTCTGTTTGTTTCAATTAGGTGAGAACAATACTGTTTTTCAGAGATACGCAAAAGGATGATTCAATCTATTTTTATACAATTTATATTCAGACAATTTCTCGTCTTTTTTATGTTTACACAGGGACGTGCTATAGATGGACTGCCAACGGGAGCGCTAATCCCTTTAGTGGTCAACTGGGCGCGACGACTACAAAGCGTGTTCAGTAGCGCCGCTCAAGTTACCCCCCCCCCCTGCTCAGTCCGATTGTTGTTCCATGTATGTATCTTTATTGCCCTCTATTATCTACCATCAGAGAACGATACACTGATCTCTCTTTTACCTCTGTACAAAATTTAGGTCTTTGTAAGAGGGTGGATGGCCGAGGACCCCCACCCCATGAATAACGCTAAGCTCGATTGTAGGCTCCAGTGTTTACCAAGTAACAGAGGGACAAGGACCCCTGTTGTCATTAAGATTTCGATGTGACATTTAACAGGTCTTTGTAAGAGAATGGAGGGCCGAGGACCCCCGCCCACTTCTCAGGAATAGAGGGACAAGGACCCCTATTCATCTTTACTTGTATTAATGTATAACTACTTTTAATTGTATTTTCCAGTACATCTCGATGTATGATGTAGTCATGTAACACACGATTTCATTGGATTTCAGCATTGTATATAGGACAGAGTGGCTTAGGGATTGTACATAGATATATTTGCCATAGAGAATTTAAACAATTGTGTAATGTTTTCAGGTAATTGGCTTCTGCATTACGAATAGAGGGACAAGGTCCCCTGTTCTATGAAAATGCAATCATAATTCAGTATTCCCTGTGGCACAGAGGGCCGAGGACCCCTGTTCTGGGTAGCTTATCCTTGTTTATACAACTAAAGACTTCTTGTACAGATAATATGTGTGGAATATATAATTTGCGAGGGCAGTGGTAATCCATTGCAGTTCTTATAAGGCGATGTAAGCATGGTCATAAGGCTGTTCAGTTTAATCTCTTAATTTCCAGACACAACCGTATGTTCCCCAAGGAACGGAGGGTCAAGGGTCCCCGTTCCCAGGGCCGAGCTGATTGTAATGCATCAGTTCTCTGTTGCCGAGGTTGTTTAATATAGGATTTGATTGAATTATGCATTGTTTGAAAATACTGTCTTTGTAAACATTGTCTTTTCTTTTTCCAGCTATAAGCCCAAATTTAGTCAGACATTTTGGTTATGCTTAATCGGTGAATGGAGGGGCAAGCAGTGGTACCCCCATCACTTTACTTTCATAAGATGCCATTTTTTGAGGCTACAGTTCCCCCTTTTTCTACTTCACATTCCTTCCTTATCTCTTTTTTTTTTTAGTTCCTACTCGCCTCATTTGGGGGGCGCCACATTTTCCAATGTGGCTTATGGCCAGGTCGCCCCCCAAATTTTAGCATTTTGGCGTAATTTAGGATATAGTCATGGAATTTTTGCCTAATTCAACTTGGATAACTTGTTGTCAGTAAATATTTTGGCTTAAGTAAGGATTTTGGTTTAAGTGAGTTTATTTGTTATTTAAAGAATAAAGATCATGTCACACTAGGGGTGACCATTTCGCCAAACTGAAAACACCGTCTTATGTTGTGGGATGTGTGTGTGTGTGTGTGTGTGTGCGTGCGCAAAACATCAGTCGCGTGCGTAGTGCGTGTCGGGCTTTGCGCATGCGCATGCGCGGCGGATTGGCCACCCGTGTGGCACGAGCGTCGGTTAACCATTGTGTGACCGTTGGGCAGTTGTACTCCAGCCGGCGTGCACCTCGGATCGATTTGTCGATTTCTCTAGATTTCCGATTTGTTTTCCAATTCTGGGTAGTTGAAATTTCTACGAATTGTCTTGCAACAGCTCTACAAATTCCCCCCCCCCCCCACCTGCCCCTTCACCACCTAACTTGCTTTTGTACCGCTTTACAAGGTAGGGGGTGACCTGTGCATGATGGCCCCCCAAATTTTAGCATTTTGGCGTAATTTAGGATATAGTCATGGAACTTTTGCCTAATTCAACTTGGATAACTTGTTGTCAGTAAATATTTTGGCTTAAGTAAGGATTTTGGTTTAGGTGAGTTTATTTGTTATTTAAAGCATAAAGGGGTGACCATTTCGCCAAACTGAAAACACCATCTTATGTTGTGGGATGTGTGTGTGTGTGTGTGTGTGTGTGCGTGCGCAAATGTATCTTTATTGCCCTCTATTATCTACCATCAGGGAACGATACACTGATCTCTCTTTTACCTCTGTACAAAATTTGAATGATTCTGAAAATGCTATGACATTATGTTCTTACTTCTATGAGGTATTGTCGAGAGCTGAATCTCTCAGTGCTAATTAATTCAAAATCAGACTTGAGCAGACATGAAATAGAGGACATAAAACAACAAGACCCGAACATTTTATTTTCTATATGAGCGTATTAATGTCATAAGTTTTTATTATTTTTAAGCAACATAAATTGCTCTATTATATGCTTAAGAAAGTATCAGTTGCCAAGTAGATTAGTTGAAATAAGATTGAATGCGTCCTAAGTAAAATTGCTATATTATCTGAATTATAATGGACACGTTGGCTTTCCCCAGGTTTATTATAACCAATGTCAATTATATTGTATTGTGTCAATAAAAAACTACTTCTTCTACTAGTACTATGTTTCCGCGTTCGGTTGTATCGGGTTAGTTACATCAGGCTTACATCGGGTGTGCTTTTGTACCAAGTTCAAAAACGGAGAGTTTTATGCGTGCGCGACCAGTCTCATCGTTTGAAACCGTGCGTCCATCGATGTGTTTTTCGTTGAAATCGGCCGATAAAAGGGAAAGTTTTTGCATTTTTTCTGTCCAAAATGATGCAAAGTTAGACAACTTGCGTGCGTAATAACTCCTTACGCCGTAATCAGCAATAAAAAATGTAGTTTTAGATGGATAGTGTATGCCAGTAAAATCATGATGGTGGTTTCATTTCTCGTAGCTGAGTCCGGCGTAACGCTAAATTTTGATTTAAAATGTGGAACACGGTGAAAAACTTTGCACATTTCAGTCGGTGACGCGATTATTCTCGCTTTTCATCGCGTGACCTGACCCACGAGACTGCCAGCGGCCAGCGCGGACCGTGGAGTTGTGTTTGCTCAGCACTGAAGGTGCTCGCTCAAACACCCGATCACTTGAGCAGCGGCAACATAGATGGTACAAAGGGGGCCCCGCCGTTGGTAGTCCATCTATAGCACGCCCCTGGTTTACAATTGTTGTAATTGAAGTACAATTTATTTTTTTCTTTTGATAGATTTAAGAAGACCTATAATAAGCCAAGGTTTGCTAAGATGAGATTTTTTAGTGATTGTTGCTAATATGGGTGAATAGGTTCAGGTACCATCATACCAGCGTCGGTCATCTTGTGATCACTCTTACAGATTTTGGCCAGCTCAACTGTACTGAACCAAACAAATAACGCAACCCTTAAACTTTTTAACTTAAATATTTATTGTTACTTTCATAGCACAGAAACAAATTAGATCCATATTCTGCAGTCTTTTTGGCATAACATGTGTGAAAAAAAACCCTGAAACTGTCAACGAGGGCGCGACCAGCTGGCAGTACACAGGGCAACATTGATTTGTTAAGTTCACAAATTGGCATGTCCACTAATACTGTGTGTGACCACCATCAGCATCTGTAACTGCTATGCAACGTCGGCGCATGGATGACACTAGCCGCTGCACCATCTGCCGGGGCACACGATCCCACTCTTCTTGAAGAGCCTGGCGAAGCTGCTGGCAGTTGGCGGGCGCTGGATCCCGTCTCCGAACACGCTGGTCAAGGTAGTCCCAAAGATGCTCAATGGGATTGATATCAGGTAAGAAGGCTGGCCATGGCAAAACGTTAATTCCTTCTCCTTGCAGAAAATCCATCGTCAGTCTAGCGGCATGGGGCCGAGCATTGTCCTGTTGAAGCAAGTGGAGTTGGTGGTGTCTAATGAAAGGGACAGCAACAGGCTGAAGATCTCATCCCTGTAACGGGCAGCGTTAAGATTGCCTTCAATGAAGATTAGCTGGGTTTTGGCTGTGAATGAAATTCCACCCCACACCATCACTGATGCACCTCCAAATCGATCTGTTTCCAGCACACAGGCATCTGAGTAGCGTTCTCCCCTTCGTCGCCAAACACGTGTCCTACCATCTGCATGATACAGGGTGAAGTGGGATTCATCGGTGTATAGCACATCCCTCCACTGTTGATGGGTCCAGCGAGTATGGGCATTAGCCCATTGTCGTCGGGCTTGCCTTCTTGCCTGTGTCAAAATTTGACCCCTGTAAGGATGCCTGGCGTGTAGATGGTGTTCTTGTAGTCTATTACGGACTGTCTGAGCAGATATTCTGTTATTGGTTCTGCCAGGTGTCTGTTGTGCAGTTCTAGTGGCTGGTCGAGTTCTGTTCCGCAGATGTGACACCCTGATGTGTCTGTCTTGTGCAGTTGTGGTTTCTCTTGGTCTCCCAGGACGCTGTCTATCAGCTGTGGCCCCAGTCTCCTGGAATCTTGTAGCAAGTCTGGATATAGTGGATTTGTGGACTTGCATCTTCTTGCCACCTCTGCTGCAGATAAACCAGCCTGTAGCATGCCAATTCCTCTCTCCCGATCTACTGTTGATAATCGACCCATAGTTCTTGGAATACTGTGCCAAATGAATCCCAGGCTGCCCTTTTATTGTCTGTGAGGGGCTACACCCAACCAGTAAAGGTGCGAATGTTTTAGTCATGTGGGTAACACTGAATCCTGCACTTGTCCTTGATTCAGCACAACCACCAAACTTTGAAAGCCTCATATCCTCGCACACAGTTACGCTTGGGCTGATTTCAATGTGGCCTTTTCCTGTCCCAGAATCAAAGACTTGGCAACCTTAATTTCAGGTGTCAGAGACTTGCGTAAAATAGCCTGCTGTAGTCACTCTTGATTCATGACAATGACCCCATGGCAAGGTCAGGGTACTCGACCTTGAGGTCACACTACTTGGTGCATTATTTTAGACTGATTTAACAACGGTTCGTATATTTCTGAACTTTAAATACAGTTCCAATGTGAAAATAAACCCAAATGAAAAAGTTGCGTTATTTGTTTGGTTCAGTATATAAGGTATTTGTGACAGCTGTGGAGAACTTTGCCAGCCTTTCTGATGCTGATCTAATTCATAAATTTTGAAAGAATATTTCACCTTGATTCACCAGGTTCTGCCTATGCTCTAGTCAAGCTGTCTACACATCAGCCATGTCACTAATTGTTGGCTTTACGAATGAACTGACTGAACAATTAAATAATCTCTTCAATACAGGGATTAAGTGGCTTATAGGTATGTGAATAGCTTCCTAATGACCGGCAAGTGTTCTGCATGTCCAGTCTGGACATTTGTTGACATTCTGAGTGACCATGCGAAAAAACCTCGGAAAGTCGACTGATGGTGATGAACTTGTACTTGCTATCATTGAGGCACTCTCCGAGGATGTGGTCACTGGCAAAATTGAAAAAGGCCTTAGACAATAGGATGTATTTATATTTAAATGCTGTCCTACTCTAACACCTATTGAGCAAAAGAGGGAGCCACCTGCATCAGGGCAGATCCATGTATTAAGCATGGTCAAAAGTGCTTTCTCAATAAAATGAACAACGCAAACATAGAATAATCTTAAGAAAATGTATTAACATATATTTGAAACATAAAGGATGCCTAACTTGATTAGAAATGGGCTCTCTTTTGGTTGAAAAGGTGTTATTTATGGATGTTCATGTAGTACATAATACAAATCTGCCCTGATTATGGTGGAAGCATCAGTCTGTTGCCCCGGCAACACAGGAAGTGAGCAGGAGCGCAGTTAAATATGAATGTCTCCTATTCTGATGTATAGTCAAATAGGATCAGCTCCATGATTGGCCAACACTTTCATGTTTTGCAGAAAGAAAGAAATGAAAAGAATGACAAAATATGTGAACTTGAAAAAAGTTGAGGGGCTAACTGAAAAATGTGACGACCTAGAGCAGTATTCCCGGCGCAACATCATTCGTATTACTGGCTAGTTTATAGGCATCATTGAAAAACCTGATGAGAACACCCATAACCTGATGATGACCATGGCAAATGATTTAATGGATACCCCTCTGGACCTATCCGAAATAGACAGATCTCACCTTGTTGGACCTAAAACATCTGGTAAAGAAAGACCCACCCTTGTGAAGTTTACTTCTTACCGCAACAAAATCAAACTGATAAGAAACCGGCGAAAAAATTTAACCACCTCAGCGAACCCACTGCATCATCTTCCCCTAACGCTCTCCCCGTCTATGGCAAGATTTACATCAACGACGACCTCACTAAACGACGTGCTCATTTGTTGCACAAAGCCAGAGTTCTAAAAAGTGAGTACTCAATCAATGATGCCTGGTTTTATGACGGTAAGATTCTTGTGAAGGACAAAAACAACAAAATTATTCCAATTTCCAATCGGCGTGATCTTGCCCGACTCACCTGATCAGACTGCATCAACCTAAGACTCGACTAATGGCGTAAGCCATATCCCAACCACAGACTCCACCCAAACCAAAGCATTTCATAATGCATTTTTTCATTATCTATCTTTTTTTTTTATTTGTAGTGCTCAAGGGGATTTGAGTACACTTGTAAAATTGACAGTTACCCCATGTTCTACTTATGCTGTAATTATGTCTGTATGCCAACACAGACATGTTATTTGAGTCAAATAAATGTACCTTCAATGAAAATTAAATGATTTTCCAAGCTGTCCATCAATATATTAATAACACACGCAAACTTGGGTTTGTTACGTGAGGGGACAGATATTATGAAATATGTTTGCAAGTCACCAATTGATACGATATTACTATTGTATGTTAAGTTTGTGCTTGCTATATATTTACCTTGTATGCACATATACATGGGAAGCTAATGCCCCAACTGCTTTTTTCTGTGTGACGTATTGTCTTGGTCTTTTTCTAGATCACGTACAAGCTTTTGCCATCTATCTGTTTGGTCATGTGGCGTTAATCCTTAATTAGTCTTAGTAATTTTTGTGGTCTCTCGTGAACTTACTCTGTACTTTTGTGTGTACAAGAGGGATTTATATAGGGCTCTGCCCTCTTTCCCGATTGTGTTGTAATAAAATATGTTTAAACCAACACAGACATATTGTTTTTCTAGGAATTCTTTCTTTCTTCTTTACAGGCAAATTTGTTCGACATTTCATATGAAAAGTATTGCACGTAAAAACTCCAAACTTGACATGATAAAACTTCCATACATGAAGTCTTGAGTTTTTGTACAGAGGTTCAACGGTTTTGAAAATTATGGCCATTTGAAAATTTAAATCTTGAATATCTCCAAAACTATAATGGATACAGGTAACCAATCCAACTTCAATTAATATGTTTGTAACACTGCGCATTTTTGTAATTTACATGTGACCTCTAAAGGTCAAAGGTCATTTGGACCTTTGACATTTTCATCTAGCCATAACTCGGTCAATTTTTATCCAAATTTGAGCATGTTGGGCTCAAATTGTACCTATTATAACACTTCACATTTTTGTAATTTACATGTGAACTGTAAAGGTCAAAGATCTAGGTCATTTGGACCTTTGAAATTTTTATCTAGCCATAACTCGGTCAATTTTTATCCAATTTTGAGCATGATGGGCTCAAATTGTACCTATACCTATTATAACACTTCACATTTTTGTAATTTACATGTGAACTGTAAAGGTCAAAGATCTAGGTCATTTGGACCTTTGAAATTTTATCTAGCCATTACTCGGCCAATTTTTATCATGTTGGGCTCAAATTGTAGCAATTGTAACACTGCAAGTTTTTGTAATTTACATATAGCTTCAAACGTCAATGTCATTTGGACCTTTGAAAGTTTCGTCTAGTCATAACTCAGCCAATTTCCATCCAATTCGAAACATGTTAAACTCAAATTGTAGGTATTGCAACATTGCACATTTTTGTAAGAACCTGTAACCTCTAAAGGGCAAAGGGAAAGGTCATCTGGCGCTTTGAAAGTTTCATCTTGCCATAACTTGGTCAATTTTCATCTGATTTGGTTCATGTTGGGCTTAAATTGTGGGTATTGTAACACTTTATATTTTTTGCAATTTACATGTGACCTGTAAAGCTCGGAGGTCAAGGTCATTTGGACTTTGCAATTTTCATCCAGCCATAAGCTTGATGGAATGTAAAGTACCAAAAGACAAAAGTTGTAGCCCGTAATATTTACAACTTTTGAAGGCACACAGACAGATTTGCTTTGAAGCAAATCTTCTTTTCTAGTTCATTCTTTTTTGTTTTCAATGTCTATACATGTATACTTTTTCTCCCTGTACACGAGAGCCTATTTTCCTCCATTTGTTCGGCATACGAGACTCGTGTTCTAGTGTTATTCTACGCATCATTTAATTCTTACTCGTGTTATCAAAGGTAATGTACTATATGTCATATATTACCCATTATACATACAAATTGCATTTTATGTCTGAGTGCCTTAAAAGACATTTAAATTGGTTAAATATGCTTACCTTGAAACATGGTGACTTAGGCAATTTTTCTTTGTTATATCTGTGTGCCAGCACAGACATTTTCTTTTTTCTTTCTTTCTTTCTTTCTTTCTTTCTTTCTTTCTTTCTTTCTTTCTTTCTTTCTTTCTTTCTTTCCATGCAAATTTGTCCGACATTTCATTTCAAAATTGTTATTGTACAAACTCCAAACTTGGCATAATTATACTTCTATGGATGAAGTCTTGCTTTTTTATAATGAGAGGTCATATTTTTCAAAGTTATGCAAATGAGGGCTAATTGAAGTTTTGAATCTTCAAACTCTTCTATATTAGAGTAGATGTTGTTCCGAGTGTATAGGATTTCGATCATAGCAAGGCAAAGGTCATCTTAAATGTCATGTCAAGGTCAAAGGTCAATTTTAGGTTAAAATGTCATTTTGAAGGTCAAGGTTCGCATCAGGGAGAGGTCATCTAAAGGTCAAAGGTCATTTCAAGGTCAAAGGCCACTTTCGATGGTACCTTTCTTCTAGCCGTAACTTGGTCAATTTTTATCTAATTTTGACCATGCTGGGCTCAAATTGTAGGCATTGTAACACTACACATTTTTAAACATACACGTGACCTCTAAAGGTCAAAGGTCAACGTCATTTGGACCTTTGAAAGTTTTATCCTGCCATAACTCGGCCAATCCCATCCAATTCTTATCATGTTGGACTCAAATTGTAGGTATTGCAACATTGCACATTTTTATAAGAACATGTAACCTGTAAAGGGCAAAACTCAAGGTACCTTTGCCCTTTGGAGGTTTCATCTTGCCATAACTTGGTCAATTTTCATCTGATTTGGTTCATGTTGGGCTTAAATTGTGGGTATTGTAACACTGTACATTTTTGCAATTGTGACCTGTAAATGTCAAAGGTCAAGGTCATTTGACTTTGAAATTTTCAACCAGCCATAAGCTTAATGGAATGTGAAGTACCAAAAGACAAAAGTTGTAGCATATTTATATAACATTTACAACTATTGAAGGCACACAGACAGATTGCTTTGAAGCAAATCTTCTTTTCTAGTTTTCTTTGCATTTTCTTGTTTATGCAAATGCACTTACCTCTTTTTTCTTTCTATGACTGGATATTGTAACACATGTAAGAAGAGGATAAATGTCAAAAATAGTAATCAATGGTTATGTACTTCATGTTCTAAACATTAACTGCCTTCCTCATGTTAACACCTTTGATACAGCCTGGCTATGTCCACCTTGTTTACAAAATATCTTCCCATTTAATCATATTGATGACTATGATGCTTTCCTTAGTGTCATATCTGAATTATGGTTTTCTGACACACGCATTGATTTTTCTGTATTGAACAAAAAATATTCATTCCTTTTGAAAAAAAATTCAAACAAACTTTTTTAACTATTTATGATCGTGACCCTGACAACCTTTATGATAAAGTAAACGGCGTTTGCGATAGTTAATACCTTTGATACAGTCTGGCTATGTCCACCTTGTTTACAAAATATCTTCCCATTTAATCATATTGATGACAATGATGCTTTCCTTAGTGTCATATCTGAATTATGGTTTTCTGACACACGCATTGATTTTTCTGTATTGAACAAAAAGTATTCATTCCTTTTGAAACAAATTTCAAACAAACTTTTTTAACTATTTATGATCGTGACCCTGACAACCTTTATGATAAAGTAAACGGCGTTTGCGATAATTAATACTTTGTCGAAGACTCATTTAATGCTATTTACAGCAAAATGCTTACTTGTCCAGATGATCTATCGTTTATGCATTTGAATATTCGAAGTCTCCCTGCACATATAAATGAATTTGAAGCTTACTTGCATAACTTACATCATAGCTTCAAAGATATTGGTCTAACTGAGACATGGCTTAATTCTAGTAACTTAAACTTATATGATATTCCTTCTTATAACCACATAATGAAAGTGAGATCAAATAGATGTGGTGGTGGTGGAGTATCTTTATTTGTCAGCCAGGATATTGATTATATTGTAAGAAATGATTGGAGTCATTTCAGCGATGTTTTTGAGTCAGTCCTTATTGAGATTATCCATGATGTTCTTGTTTCCTCAAACAATACTCTCATTGGTGTACTGGTATAATAGAATTTAATAAGTTACTTGGAAGTGTTCTGGAACAAACCAAATCAGATAAAAAAATTTTGCATTATGGGATGATTTTAATATTGATATTCTTAAATCTGATTCCCCCTCAGCTATCTCTGATTTTATGGACAGTATTTATAGATATTCTTTCCTTCCGTCTATCAAGAGGCCTACACGAGTCACAGAAACATCTGCAACTATTATTGATAAACTTTTTACAAATATGTTTGAGTCTCCTAGAATCCTAAAAATGGTATTCTTCATACCAATATATCTGACCACTTACCTATATTTCACATTAGTCAAGAACAATTGCCCTCTAAAACACAGACTTTCCTAAATCAACCATTCATTACCCATAAAACACTTAAGGACTTAAAAGTAAGAAATTATTCTCATGACTGGTCAAGTATTCTGGAACATCATGTTATCAACACAGCCATGACTTCCTTCATGGCTGAATTTAAAAGTATTTACAGTGAATGTATCCCTGACATTGACCATTGAGTTACTAATTTACTCTTAGATACGTTGAATTTGGTGTTTGTCACTGAAAGAAAGAAAGAAAGAAAGAAAGAAAGAAAGAAAGAAAAAGAAAGAAAGAAAGAAAGAAAGAAAGAAAGAAAGAAGTGTTTCACAGCAAATCTGTATGTGTGCCTTGAAAGCCAGGAATATTTTCAATGCTGCATTTCATTAGCTGATAAAATCAGATCTGCAGCCTTCAAGCTGGGAATAATTTGCAGCTTCTGGAATTTAGTAATAGATTCAATGATCAATGATGTGTCTATAGTATAGAATATTTTCACTTGTCATATGTGACAAATTTGCATAAATTAAAATCATACAGCCTTGCTTCAATGTTCAATGGATAGGGCTGTATCATAAACCCATAATTTCAAGTTGATTTGGCATCTCTATCTATAATAGTTTTGAAGATATTCATGATCAGATTTTTTCATAAGTGACTAATTTGCAAAAATTAGAATCCTACAACTTTGCTTTACTGCTCAAAGGAAAAAGTTATATCACAAGATATTTATGATTTAAATTATGCATGAGTACCAAATTTGCATATATAAAAATCCTACAGCTTTGCTTCACTGCACAAAGGAAAGGGCTGTATCACACACCTATTATAGTTGGTTTGGCATCCTTGTTTCCAATAGTTTTGAAGATATTCATGATTTAAATTTGGCATGTGTACTTTATTTGCATAAATTAAAATCCTACAACTTTGCTTCACAGCTCAATGGATAGGGTTTCATCATAAACCCATCAATTCAAGTTAGAATGGTATCTCTATCTGTGCTAGTTCGGAACATATGAAGCCTTTAACTCAACCTATCCATATATTTATCTAGATTTAAAACGACACATATTTAAATTCTTCATGAAAAGAGCTTTTACTCAAGTACCAACATTCTTGATAGTGTTAAAGTCAGTGCCAGAAACAGAAGCACTGACCATGGTCTGTCACCATAGTATGGAATGAGTTGAAATTTTAATTGCCTCTAATTGGCATAACTATAAACCTGTCAATTCAATACCCAGATGCACACTATTGGAAGATGAATCTATGTGCCAAATATGGTGATTGCACGTGCAGCAGTTTCTGAGATTTTGGAAAAACAAAATGTCTGAGTTCGCACTCAGACATGATGGTGGGGCGGTCATGGCGTCAAGCGACATCTCTTCTCTCTCTCATAAATAAATATGTGTATATACATACATATTCCCGTCCCAAATTGTTCAATGTCGAAAGTGAATTTTTAGCTTTAAAAGGAGAGTGCAAGAACAGAAACTTCTACTCCTCTCGTGTAAAGGGCATATTGGTTATTCATGGCCGGAGCTGTGTATTCCCATTACTTTTTATTGTAATTTACAGCATAATAACTTTAAAACCACTCGTTGCAGAAACAGCAACATTTGTGTGGTAAAATTATGTACATAGTTGAAATGTTCACATAAATTTTAATCTTGCAGCTTTAAAAGCAGTCTTTTAATTTGAGGTTAATTGAACATGCAATCCAATAGAAATACACATCTCTACCCCTGAAAAAATATATGTATTGGATTGTGTATTCAGCTGAATACACAGATAATTGGTAATTGTTACCTCTCCTATTCCATGAAAACCCTTCCCATTATGACGTTTGAGAAAAAAAAACGCAAGTATTTGGACAACCAGAGCCACAAACGGCACAGTGATATCTTGGTGCACGTCGCTTAACCAACATGATGAAACAACCAGAGATTTGAAAATGATTAAACTGGTTTGTCCTCAGCGGAGGGCTGACCAAGACTGAACTGGGGTCATGAATGTTACCCCTGACTGTGTCTGTACTCCTAAAGGCATCAGGCAGAGCAGGAAGTGTTTGTGGGGATCAGATATGCTGTGGTAAAGGTATCAGCTGGAACAAAGAATTGGCAGCGCAAGCAGTCAAAGGTGTGAATAGATTGTAGGTCACTTTATTGCTCCCCCAGGGACAGGTGTCCAGCCTCAGCATGTGATCCCATAACTATACATAAAGGGATTGGAAGATGAAACCAGAAGATGCAAAGAATAGTTGCTCCATAGAAAACAATAGTTAGAAACAAAAATAAACTGTTTGCATCATATCATGCAACAATCATATTGAGGATTAATGAACAAACAAATGTTCTGTTAATACAGCCATGGAAGGTATTAATATGTCCATGATACAGCCATGCATGTAAATGGTTTGTGTAGCATTTGGGACACTATAGTGCTATTCATTTCTATTTTGGAGGGCATCTAGATCAATGACTATTGTAACACCACTTATTATCATTTCAATTGAGTCTTTTGTCTTCGACTAGTCCTATTCTCCAGAATCCGTATTATTATTATTATTATTATTATTATTATTATTATTATTATTATTATTATTATTATTATTATTATTATTATTATTATTATTATTATTATTATTATTATTATTATTATTATAATTATTACTATTACTATTACTATTACTATCATTATTATTATTATTATTATTATTATTATTTATTTGTTTTGTTTTTGTTTCTTGTCTGTTTTTGTTTTTGTTTTGTTTGATTGTCTGTGTGTAATGTACATGTACTTGACTTGTATATAAGTGACTATATCTTTGTAAAAAGACTTATGTCAATAAAGATATCTTTATGTAACTATTAGGTAATCCAATAGAAATAAAATAAATTTGCAAAATAATACAGCATGCCATGACAAGAATGAAAATCCCAAATAAGTACATTACCATGTACCCCCCCTCCACCCACCCCCCGACATTATACTGTTCTATCTATCAAATGGTGTAATAATTAGTAAGTTTTGCCTTTCAGATACATGGACATTTTTTCATGTCTTTTATCATTCCCATGTTGCAACAATGAACATGGAGAGTGTAAAAATGCACGAGTATAGTTTATTCACTGCCACATCAGATAAAAGACCAATGAAGCATTTCTTTTTGGTTTCTTTACATCAAATTACATGTAAATATGCACTGAGGCTTGTATAAAACATGCTAAATATGTGTCTGTGTATTACTTGATGATTAATCTGTTCATGCAGAGGACAATTCTATGTTACAATAATTAAGCCACCTGTGGGATTCCATGTCAAAATACATGAGCAGATAAAACCCCAACATTAACAAAATCCTATTGAATTACCTGACTGATCCACTTGTACATACATTGTATAAATTTTAATTTTAATCAGACTTCTGAAAATACTTCGACTCTTAACTGATGTCTCTGCATGCATTTTTCACCTTTTGTTCAGTTTATTTATAACATGTAATAAAGACTGTATGGGCTATTGAAAGAAACAGGTACAGGTTGCCAACATTTAAAAATGAACAGTACATAGATTCTCACATGGCCTTGTTATGGTTAGAATTGAACTTTGAGTGGTATCTTGCCTGTGTAGCTAACTCAATTGTACTAAGCTATTGAGCACGTTGAGGGCGCATAACTTGTTTTGTGCCCTTGGGACCTTAGCGTAACTGAGACAGCTACTCAAGGAAACCTTATGTGATGTAGATTTGTACAATTTTGATAAAATTTTTGTGAAAAACTTTTTTCGCATTTTCGTCAAATTCAATGAGGAGGATTCAATATCCATATGCATGATGACATCTAAAATAAAGGAAACATTTGGTAATGCATCAAAATTTTCCCTTTCAAGTGGTAATTTGGGGAAAATACTGAGAAATGGGTAGCTTCAGAATGTTAATAAACAACATAGGATGTAAAACTATATATATGTTTGGACTGAATCAATCATTGCCATGAAGTCCTCTATTTTTATCAACATCAATGGGTAGCTTTAGAATATTGATCAAGAACATAATGTGTAAAACTATATAGATGTTTGAACTGAATCAATCTTCCCCATGAAGTACTTTATTTTCATTATCGTCGTCGTCGTCGTCGTCGTCGTCGTCGTCCTTGTCATCACAGCATGTGCCTTTAATATGATTCATAATGTTATTGAGAGCTAACCTAATGTGAACTACTGGTAATACTCAGCTCTAGTCTTGAAATCATTGGTTAAAGGATACATAATATACACTACGGTGCAAATTACTCCAATGTAATGTTATTGAGAGCTAACCTAACGTGAACTACTGGTGATAGCTCTGGTCTTGAAATCATTGATGTATTCAATTGTGTATTGAATTGTGTATTGGAGTGAATATACACATAGCTAATTGTGACCTCTGCTCTTTTCACATTTTTAGCTCAGCTGACTTGTCAGTCAGCTGAGATTACGTCTGTCGTCTGTCGTCCGTCGTCCACAATTCACATTTTCGACTTCTTCTCTAAAACCACAAGCCAGATTGACTTGAAACTTGGTGGGGATGTGCCTTGGGTGGGTCTCTACCAAGTTTGTTCAAGTGGTCACGGTATAGTGATTTTTTGGATTTTTTATGAATTTTTTTGTTCATTTTGGGGGAAATCTTAAAAAATCTCTTCTTCTCCGAAACCACGAAGCCAATTGCTTTGAAATTGCATAGGAACACTTCTGGGGACCCCTAAACCTTAAATTGTTCAACAGGTGGCTGCGATTTTTTTCTAATTTTTTTTAATGAATTTTTGTGTGTTTTTGCCATTTTCGACTTCTTCTCCAAAAGCATCACTCAGATTATGCTGAAACTTGGTGTAAATGTTCCTTGTAGAAGGGTCACACAAATTTGTTCCCTAGGTGCCGTTGCTTTGGATCCCTGATTTTTAACGATTTTTTCAATTCGGGTACTTATCGGCCAATGCATACATTCCTATTGATTCCTATGTAAGTGAATGTGGACTGCTGTGGTAATTCATGTTTTCGACTTCTTCTCCAAAACCATCAGTCAGATTCACTTGAACTTGGTGGGGATGTACCTTGGGTGGGTCTCTACCAAGTTTGTTCAAATGGTCACGCTCCATTGATTTTTGGATTTTTTATGAATATTTTTGTTCATTTTGGGGGCAAATCTTAAAAAATCTTCTTTTCTGAAACTGCTCACCCAATTGCTTTGATATCACACAGGAATACTCCTGGGGGGTCCTAGTTCTTAATTTGTTCACCAGGTGGCGCTGCGATTTTTTTCTAATTTTTTAATGATTTTTTTGTGTGCTAATTCTATTTTTGACTTCTTCTCCAGAATCGTCACTCACATGGAGCTGAAACTTGGTAGATATGTTCCTTGTGGAAGGGTCAAACAAAGCTGTTCACTAGGTGGTAATGCTGCGGATTCCTGATTTTTAACGATTTTTTCAATTCGGGTACTTGTTAAATGCACCTTTCCTATTGATCACTATGTAAGTCAATGGGCGTTCTAATGCTAATTCACATTTTTGACTTCTTCTCCGAAACCATCAGCCAGATTGACTTCAAACTTGGTAGCAATGTACCTTGGCTGGTTCTCTACCAAGTTTGTTCAATTGGTCACGCTCCATTGATTTTGGATTTTTTATGATTTTTTTTCTTTTTTGGTTCTTTTTGGGGGCAAGTCTTAGAAAATCTTCTTCTCTGAAACCGCTCCCCCAATTGCTTTGATATCACACAGGAACACTCCTGGGGAGTTCTAGTTCTTAATTTGTTCACTAGGTGGCGCTGCGATTGTTTTCTAATTTTTAATGATTTTTTGTGTGCTATTGCTATTTTCGACTTCTTCTCCAGAACTTTCACTCAGATGAAGCTGAAACTTGGTAGATATGTTCCTTGTAGAAGGGTCAAACAAAGTTGTCACCAGGTGGTTATGCTGCGGATTCCTGATTTTTAACGATTTTTTCAACTCGGGTACTTGTTGGTCAATGCACCTTTCCTATTGATCACTATGTAAGTCAATGGAGATTCTGATGCTAATTCACATTTTTGACTTCTACTTCGAAACTACCTCCAGATTAACTTCAAACTTTGTGGCAATGTTCATTGGGTGGGTCTCTACCAGATTTGTTCAAATGGTCACGCCCCATTGATTTTTGGACTTTTTATGAATTTCTTTGTTCTTTTTGGGGGCAAATTTTAAAAAATCGCAAGGGTATATGTGCATGTCAGCTGAGCACAGGACTGTCACAGTCTTCTTGTTGTTTTGTTTTGTTTTGTTTTGTTTTGTTTTGTTTTGTTGTTGTTGTTGGTGGTTTTTTTTTTTTTTTTGCACAACAAATAAAACTGTTGACAGGTAAACAGAATGAATGCTTAACTTATCTAGAGAACCCCATTGTCAATTTCAAAACAAATCCTCAGATTGGAAAAAATTGAAAGGGGATATAAAAACAGGACAGCATGCAGTTGGTCTTGAATGCAACATTCATAGTTCTCCTTGTCAGATACCCCCCCCCCCCATGATCTGTATATCTGTCTCTAGTATTGTGTACAACAGTAAATCACTGTGTGTACCTTCTGTATCACCAAGAACTCCCAATGGGAGGGGCCACTCACCATGTACCTGTAAGTCTAGACGTGTCAATTGTGTGCACTGAGGGGTGACCAATTAATATAAACTGATGGGAGTTCTGAATATACATGTTCGCTTGTAACATAGTTTAAACTCTTTACCTTTGATATCAATATATAATTGAAACCATATTAATAAATTTCCAAATGTATTTGGTAACTGTTTTATTACAAATTCTTAATTTACTATGGTTCAAAGATTTTACTTTCTACTGAAACACACATGAATATTTTGTAATGGTCAGAATATAACTCTTCAAAATCAGGTACCTCAAAATAATCAAATAAATGACATATATCACTCTGTACAATGCCATGATCTACAACACTGCATCCGTTCCACTGATAGTAGGTAATCTTTCCAGTTACATCCCCAAGGACTCAACCATTAAGAATTTTTAAAAATTTCACTTGTACATAGTTCTGGTAACATTTTGCCTGTACTTTACATGACCGTGCTACAAGATCTAAACAGAATATTCACATGAAAGAAGCAAGTATTGAAATAAAATATATATGATGAGAAATGTACTAAACATAATGGTTCCATCAATCCTTTCATATCACCTGGAGATCTGGAGACATTTTCCTGCTAGACAGACCAAATCGTCGGGCATACTGCACTGTAGGTAATATTTTACTGTCCAATGTGTGACAGACTCTTAATTCACGTTAATTCTGTGACTCGTGATCGTCTAAGAAAAATAAGTATCATGCAAGTACGACTAAAAAGACATATTTTAATCTACTTTTTATTTTCTTTTAAACAATTCATTTGAAACCTTGCCTGCATAGCAGACCTTATTCTTATCGTTCCTGAATGTAATAAGGTGGGGAGCACAATATCCGAGATATCATTATTAAATAACTACATGTCATTAATTAAATAAACAGGCTCTTCAGAAAACAGAAAATTGAGACATGTAAGGGCACAGAGACTTTACCCAAGCACTTATATCCTATGCCAGTTGATATCTACTGAAAATTTTCCTGGACCGAGTTTTTTAAAAATTTTTCACTTTTTGACAATGGTAATGGTTTCTATTGTATATATATATATATATATATATATATATATATATATATATATATATATATATATATATATATATATATATATATATATATATATATATATATATATATATATATGTATATGTATGTATATGTATGTATATGTATGTATATGTATATGTATATATGTATATGTATATATATAATATATATATATATGTATATATATATATATATATATATATATATATATATATATATATATATATATGCCCACTAATGATAATCGTATGTATAAATAAATAAAGTGCGGGTAGGCCTTTGAAAAATTTGATACTGAGAAAATGAGGCCCCCTAACATAAAAACAAAAGGCAACAAGTTTTTGGTGTGCTTATACACGCTCAGGGAAAAAAATCTGGTCGGTTTAATTGGGAACAGAGAATGAGATAAATCTTTAGTTTCAAGATTCAGGCCACTGGACAGAACAGGTGGGAAATCATTTTCGCACTTGTGTACTGAAGCCAGGTGTAGCTGTATGGCGTACTGATCTTGTCTTCGCTGAGTTAACAGAAGCGGTTTTACCGGTATAATACACCAGCAAGTCGACCCAAAAGACCATATTTGTAGTATATCTCGTCAACATGACATAAAACAAGTGTGTAAAATCACATATAAAGATAATCTCAACTAAATTTAACTTGTTTCCGCTTGGTTCCGCACGTTTCCTCTTGGTTTCGCTTGGTTCCTCTTGTTTTGGCTTGATTCCGCTTGTTTTTGGGTTTTAGTGTGACCGTTATAGAATAATGAGCTCGCGTGATCTAGAAATACAGGTCGCTGTTCTAAAACTGCTCCAGAGAATGGAGTCTGTCCACTCTGTAATAATCTTTCAAGTGGTGGGTGAACTCCATTTTATGTCAAATTGCGATAGGTACCAGGTGCGGATCAAGGATTTGTCAACGGGGGGAGCTGAACATAGCAAGTAAGGCCGGGGGTCCGGGGGCCGCCCAGGCCCCTGGTCGGTCCAGGGCGGAGTCCTGGTGGGGGGTTAAGGGGGGCGGAGCCCCCGAAGCTCCAGGGTTTTAATGCATTTAAAGGGGCATAAACTGCTTTTTTCTGTCAATGAAATACAGTGGCTCCCCTCTTACAAGGCACCCAAAATGCAGCCTAAAAGTGGCCTTGTAAGAGGGGTGGCCCCTTCTGGAGGGGGAATATATATAATAAAATGTTACACTTTCTGCATAAGAATGGTGACTTTTCAAGAGGAGTGGCCTCTGGTGAGAGGGGCCTTATACAGGGGACCACTGTAAGAGATATGATGTCTGGTTTATCTTCATTTGGGATGTCAGTGTCCCATAATAAAGCTTTGATAACCATTACAAAGGGTTTTATTTTCCAAAGCTTCCATCTGCTGTTCAATTGTCATTGGAATTCGCAAATTCTCCAGAACAGGAAAATATGTGTAGTTACCATGGTAATATATGTGAATGTTATGTGACACTTTTCAAATGAATTTGAGTCCATAAAAAACAAGGAGGACACATGAAGTGACCAACATTTATGAACATGTGTAACTATAAAACATTGAAGCCTGCGGCTGTACACTGGAATAATTTTACAATTAGATCACAATTTAGGCAGCACCACACAACTACTTGAATGACAAAAAAGCAATAAATCAAATAACTAATAAAACTACAAAATTAGAGGAATGTTTTGAACTAGATTCATAATGCCACAATATATATTTTAGAGCTTGATTTCACAAATCAGCTAAAGTAAATATAATACATAATCTCAGTACAAATTGTCAATCAGCACCATCTGATCACTTAATATTTAAAATGATCTGTCTGAAATCAGAATAGTCCGAGTTGCACTGAGTAAGACACAAATCCACAATGTGGATGAGGATTTACAAATCACTTATCACATTCAGTCAGTACCACTGAAGATACATCTAAATACCTCTAATCATTAACTAATTATAAAACTAAGCCTCTGAAAAATTACTTCAATTGTTCTAAGGAAGTCAAAATATATTACTATGCTACAAATCCACAATACAGGATATGATAATCATATTAACCATGAACACATTAAACTAATTCCTCTCAGAGGAATGTCTCCAATATCACAAGTTTTAGAAAAACATATGTGCTTTTTGAATTCACAAATGTGTAAAAAGTATAAATCTTCAGTCAGCAGCAAAAGTAATACTTGGTAGTCATGAAATCATTTATCTATCACCTTGCTTATTAGAGGAAACTAGAGTGAGGTAACTCTGCTGACAGAATCAATACAAACTGCAGATACGTATATCCATCGTGCAGTTCTGTTTGCTGCTTCATTTAGTTACTTAGCTCCAAAAACACAGTCAAAACAGTTGTAAGAAATAATGTCTCTCTATCTATTTATTGGACGCACATGTAAATTCCCAAGTTTAAATGGCAAACTTTCCCGAACTTATGACGTCAAACCGGAAATTTACAATGCATGGCGGGAAGTAAAATAGCCTGGCTCCTTGCGATTCGCTACTCTGGCTTATGCATTCACGTTGGGAACCAGTCTTCCTGCACCCGACGGAGGGCGCTGTAGTATTTGTTGTTGTTTTTGTGCCTGTCAGCCTGAGGATCTTTGACACCACGTTGATTAATCGACTCTGTGTCTCTGAAATTTGGTGATTCGGAAAGCTCGGACCAAAGATGTAATGGGTAACCCCCCTACACTTTCTCGTGTGACCGGAGATGACCAACAATTTTTGGAGGCGCCAGAATTTTTTTTTCTTTAAATTTTTTTTTTTTTGAGTTTTTTTTCTTTCTTTCTTTTAAGGGGCGGGGGGGGGGCGCTCCCGGCGCTCCCCCCCCCCCCCCCCCTAAATCCGCGCCTGGGTACAAACAAGCAAGAGATGACTTGAAGTCTTGTTTTTAACATGATATTTTCCAGGATCTGTCAGAAAATGAAAAATTCTTCTTCCTGATGACTGGTGCCAAAGGTGACCACCGTGTACTAAGTCTAAGACAAGTCCTCCAGTACATGAACACAGCCTTTGATAATATACGTGCGTCAACTTGTTAATTACATCTTGGTTGCTACAAGCACCTCCCTGCTACAAGTCAAACTAAAAAAATATACCTACCTTGTAACAAGCAGGTGTGGTAATCCATGTACACACACATACATGTATGTAGATAGATAGATAGATAGATAGATAGATAGATAGATACATGTAGATAGATAGATAGATAGATAGATAGATAGATAGATAGATAGATAGATAGATAGATAGATAGATAGATAGATAGATAGACAGACAGACAGACAGATAAAGTCCAATAGTGTAAACTTCATAAATTTCAAAAAAATGGAATTTTTCAACTGATACATTTTGGCTTATATATATATATATATATATATATATATATATATATATATATATATATATATATATATATATATATATATATATGTGTGTGTGTGTGTGTGTGTGTGTGTGTGTGTGTGTGTGTGTGTGTGAAATCTGGTGGTAGTTCAATCTATATTTTCTACTTTTTAGGTAAATTATCTTGTTTATATTTAATGTTTGTGGAGTCCAAGGCTAAGCATGCAAGCCAGCTCCCATATATTTTTGCTTGGACCACACTGACTATGTATCAGTTTATGTACAATAAAGCTTTTGTACTATTGTATCAATGTCCAGACTAGACCTTGTGTGTCTTTCATATGATTGTCCATCAAGTTCTCTCTATTTCTACCGTTAGATGTCAGGACAAGTCCACCGCTAGCCTTTGAACTTTGACCCGATACTACGATTCGATCAGATGGACTCTGTGCGTCACGGGTCAATCTTCACGTTTTGATCGCACTGGTTTGATCGGCCGCCGTTCAGTAAACAAGCGTGAGGTGGGACAGGTGACACCTTTTCGGGAAGATGAGCGTCAATCCAGATCTGCAAAAAGAGCGCCAGTCTTGTACATTTGATGTGGAGACGTTGACTAACATTCTTGATGGCGGACCCGAAAAGACGCAGAGGCGCCGAGAAATAGGTACCTGGCTGTCCGGAGGTGACGTGAGCTTCGGGGAATGAGTCGGAGCATGGATGCACGAGAGTCCTGCGTAAAAAGTTTGGGCAATGCACCTATTGTCGATATCAGTGTGTCACTCACATTATAATAGGCTGAGAAAGGGTGGCTCACTGTTCATCTTTTCTTTCCCACATTTCATCTTTCTCCATGAAAATGGTATTTTGCAACATATTAATATATTATTAGCAATCAAACACTTCTTTAAAAATAAGCTTTTTAAAGTGAAGAAAAAAATGGATTTACTGCTTGACAAGTCCATGTCAAACGGACCATGTCAAACAATAAATGACGTGAATATATTTTGCTTTGAAAAATACTACTACTTCTAGTAGAAGTAGTAGAAGTTCTACTACTACTACTACTACTACTACTACTACTACTACTACTACTACTACTACTACTAACTACTACTAACAACAATAATAGTAATAATAATAATAATTATTATTATTATAGTAATAATATAATATATAGGTATACAATTATAATCGATTTACATCAGACACGAACCCAAAATTGGGAAAAAAAAACAAACTTTGCCAACACTTTCTGATAACTGCTTGGATTTCCAAGACATTTAGGTAATATGAGTCAATGACTGACTTTGGCATGTCAAAAAACTGTGATAACCTACTGGGGGTAAACTTACAATATTTAGATACATGTACATATATATCAAAAGAAGTGCTTCATACATGAATTGATGACAAAAATACCAAAATGTGTGCATACAGCATATTCAGCAGTGTATTCTGTCTGAAATTGCATGTCGATTTGGACTGTATGTCATTTGACGTGTAGTCGTGAGTATATACAGCTCTAATTCCTGTGCTAAATTTATTACTTTCCCACAAATTCTGGGCAAAAATTTATAATTGGTAAATTGATTGATTATAGAACCAAATATTCAGCTAGCCAAATAGGAGACCTTATTATGAATACAACTCATATATTTGACTGCAGTGTGACATACAGCAGTCAAATGAGCTTAAAAGGTCATAGAAGCGGTACATTTAGTTACAAATATTTGAAAAAAATCTTTGTAATCCTAATTGTAGAGGTTTCAAGCAGATATCATTTGTAAACATTCAATTGCAAGGGATTCCATGTACATAACATTGACATTTGGTCCATGCTACTTCCACATTGGTATGGCCATTTACTAGAGGGAGGGACTAGGATTTTTAAAACACATGATACCATCACATGGTGCATGGTGCAGACTAAATTTATTATAAAGAATTTCTGAGGTGATTTAATTGAAACTAGAAAATACGAATATGGTATTGTACATGTATGTGACTTTCGTCATTTAAGAAAAAAATCACCAAATATGAAGCTTTATTAGACATTTGTTTACAGCTCTAGTCATTTATTTTAATATTTCAGGAAAGAAGGCCTCACTGACATAGTATGTGGTGTATACACTTGGCCATAAAATTCCCTAGATGTGTAGAAAAACTATTATTAAGAAACACTATTCACTATAGGTCACTTAAGCTGGTCTTCATGCACTTACCTGTGCTTTGCCAGAGCCCCAATAAACAATTCCATGGGTCCAGTGCTGATCCATGCTGCTGCAGTGACTGCCGTCGAGGCCCTGTGGCATTGCTCAGCACCCCTGGTGGTAGTAACGCATATTAGTGAGCATGCGCAATTCAGTTTCCTACACTGCGAAGGAGGACTGAAAAGCAGGGATGGTTGGTTTGGAATTCTAGTGACCTATGGTGAGTAATGTTTCTTAATAATAGTTTTACTGTTGAAAAAACTTCATATTATGAACACATTACAACACCATAGATCACTTAAGCTAATGTAACGTCAGACTGGAGGTGGGAGGTACCTCTGAAAAATCAAGGCCAAAAACTCCACACTTGAGAGCCACGGATCAGACAACCATCCTGGATCCCTGGTGCCCCCGCACCAGTTCCATTGAGCTGGAGGAGATGGGGGAGGCACCCCCTAAGACTGAATGGATACGGCTGTCAGGTAGCACTTGAGCGCTAACAGCCGCACCTCCACTGCTACCAAGGTAGAAGGACGTAAAGGTATAATGGGAGTGCCATGTAAAGAGGGGCCATAATATCACACGCGTTATGTAACACATCGCAGGAAGCAAAGAACACTGTAGTCTCATGAGCCCGGAGAGAAGAAAGACGTGCAAGCTCTTCATCCCTTCCCACCACCCAGAAAGCCAAGGAAAACATTTTCCTTATCCATCCCTAGATGGTGCAGGGAAAACTCACCGTAATGACGCTCCAATATCTGACATATTCACTTCAGGACACACCTTCTGAAGAACAAAAAGCACATTTACTATGACTGTGATTAATTTGTATGACATACTCGGTTATCTGACACATTTCAGGGACCAGATGGTGTCATCATAATGAAGTTTCACTGTATTAGGCAACAGAGTCCAGGACTTCCATCTGCCCAAGAGGGGGAAACAAAGTTTCCACCCAGCTACACAAGGTTCAGCCCTTCTCAAATAGAATGGGAGTGCTCTAATGGGACAAAGGGCCTGAACTGGCTCGGACCTCAAAATTGTTGTTGAGAGTGTCTTTACCCAAAAAACCTGTCAAGCAGTTTTAGGATCATGGGTCACTTGTATCCTGGACACAAATCCCACCCGAGGCCTCAGAAAGACAGCCTTCCCAACAGCAGACCACCTGATGAGGGATCTATCTAAGGTGTGTATCTCCCCACACGCAGCACCTGTGGCCAGAGCTAATAGGAAGACCATCCTGAAGGTTAGGATCTTAAGATTGATCTAACCCAAATAACTAGGCTCAAAGGGGGGCTTAGTCAGAGCCCCAAGCACCACGGGAAAAATCCCAGTGAGGCACAAGATTGTGCTGCACTGGCTGATCAGTACAAAAATTGTTGACAAGCCTGCAGAGAAAGGGATCTGCCCCTAAACTCTCTCCCCTGGTGTTAAGGGTAGCTGTAATGGCTGACCTGTATCCCTCAATGGTGCAAACCTTCAAGTGCCCCTCCTCAAACAGACTTAAAAGAAAGTCCGCCCTCTGCTGGACAGAAGCCTCCCAAGGCAAAAGGCCCCCAGCAGTGCACTGAGCTGCAAACTTGTTCCACTGTGAGGCAATTCTTTAAAAAAGACTCACAAAGTTTCCCGTGGGCAACCCACTCAGCCACTCCCTTTGAGAAATCTGCTGATGCAATGCCCTTGGCAGTAGCCGCCTGATGTGGAGTCTGAGAAACTGCGGGTTGTGGTGGAATTTGTTTGAGCTTTGAGCCTGGTAGCCAGAGCAGTTCAGGAAGAAGAGGCGGTGCCCCCGGAAGCTATACGCTCAACTCCAGAAGGTTCAAGGACCATTCCCTCTTGGGCCACCAGGGGCCCACAAGAAGGACTTCTCACTGCTCTTCCTGGATCTTGCGCAAAACTTTTGGCAATTGGGATTGGAGGAGAGTCATATGCATACATCCCCTGCCACAAAATCAACAAGGCGTCTGTTGCCCACGTCAACTTGCTGCGAAATAAGATCACAAAGGTGTCCATGTTGTGATTGTCTTGGGCGGCGAAGAGATTGATGTGCAGTCAACCCCAAACAGCCCAGATCACTCCACCACCCTGGGATTCAGCAGGATTGACTTGGCAACAGAGAACAGCCTTTTCAACCTTATACCTCCCTGTTTCCTGATGTACACAGTCGCTGTACTATTGCCGCACATTACAGTACATCATTTGAGTAAATCTTTTTCACATGCATTGCATGTATAAATCTTTTTCACATATGTAAAATAATCGTTTATTTACACGTGAAATAAACTCAACGAAAGTGATTGACACTGAAAATTACTGATCCCTAGCGATCATCTTGCGTCAATAAGACTTTCCAAGATGACAATATGGCAGAGACCATCGCCAATCACAGCCAAGTAGATGGAGTTTTATCTGCAATTTCGAGAAGCATCTGTATCAAGGGTGGTCGTTGCAGCAGAGCGGTGTACTTAAACAAGCATGAGACAGCTGGCAAACTCATTATTTCCCTATAACCTTTTTATTTTCCCCTGGGTTTTGCTTTAATTCAAGCAAGTCAGCCAATATAATTTGTTGCGACAAACAAAGGGCCTTTTGGTGATAATAGTGTGTTTGATATAAGGCAGAAACTTTATTTGTTGATCATAGCAGTCGTGTAAAGTGACAAAAGAACTATTTTATAATGGGCCACGCTGAGCATGTGGCAAAGGTAGGGAGCAAATCTTTTATTAACTAAAGTCACTACAATTTTCCATGAAATAGTTTTACACATATGTGAAATGAAAGTTTGATTACTCATATGTGTGAAAGTATTTCACATATATTTTACATATGTGACAATCTTCAAATGGTTGTTTATTTTATATATGTGAAAAAGATTAACACATATGAAATAGTTTTACATGTGTAATTATAATTGTATTTCGCATATGTGTAAAACTTTTGTACATGTGTATAAAAGAATTTCACATGTGTAAATCTTTTTCACATATGTAAAATTATTTTACATATGTGAAAAAGATTTATACTTATGTTGAAAGATTTGCACATATGTGAAATAGTTTTACACATTTACAATAAATTCTTTATTTTACATATGTAATATAATTTCCCATATGCATAAATCTTTTTCACAGAAGTGAAATTATTATTTCACATACGTGAAAAAAATTAACACATATTTGAAAAAGTTTACACATGTGAAATAAAAAGATAATTTTAGGGTGCATAAAAAGAAGAAAAACATAAAATGCAGACCTGGCCACCTTTTGTAAATGTTCAATACAACTTGAGTAGCATACATTGCAAATTTTGAATTAAAACTAATTGTAGCATTGCAAACAGACACTAGACTTGCACAAGCCCCTGGTGCATGTCCCTATTTTCCCATCCCGCGGTCCCACCCAGAAGTGCGATACATTTTCCCCTCCACAAAGTTAACTGTATAATATTATGCCAACTAAACAGTGTTATAAGGTAAGTCCTACTGTTATTTTATTTTTTTTTTTTAAATGGTCGACACTGCCAGTGTGCCGGTTTCAACAGTAGCAGCTATTGAGTCCTAGTCAGTTCTAATCCCATTATCATTGCGATAAGACTGAGCAGAAAGTGGTCTTCGATGAATGCATGGTTAATCACTGGCCACTCAAGCGAGACAAAGCTGACCGTCTCCCTCTGGCTGCCGACACCAGGGACTTGTTAAACTTGTGCAAGCCTACTCTGGACTACCATCAATTCGGTGGGAGTGACGTCACAACATCCGGGGTTTCGCGGGATCTCAGAAGTCAAATCAGTGCCACATTTTTTTTTATTTTTGCATTTCACATTTTCAACTTCTAAACCATCAGCCAGATTAACTTCAAACCTGGTGGGGATGTGCCTTGGGTGGGTCTCTACCAAGTTTATTCAAGTGGTAACGCTCCAGTGATTTTTGGATTTTGTTATGCTTTTGGTTCTTTTGTTGGGCAAAACTTAAAAAAATTTTCTTCCCAGGGACTCCTAGTTCTGAATTTGTGCACCAGGTGGCGCAGTGATTTTTTTCTAATTTTATAGCTCAGATGATAATTCAGCTGAGCTTGGACCTTGATGTTAATGATGATCATTGTCCTGACAAAGGCCAGACTTAGACAGTACATGGGTGACCTTTACCTCATTCCCAAGGTCACTGGGACCCAGACACATGAATTTTACTTTTCACATTGTAACTTGAGAACTGTGGAAGGTAGGACATTGATGTTGAACTTGGTGGTCCTCTATTTAGCAAAGATTGAGACCGTACATTAGTCACCCTGACCTCATCTTCAAGGTCACAGGGCAATTAACATGAATTTTACTGGTGGCATGATAACCTGAGAACTATTTGTACTGTGACCTTGATCTCGCACATGGGGATGGCCCTCTATGAAAGTTAGATTCAGAATAGGTCAGTGACCTTGATCTCATTTCCAAGGTCATAGGGTGACTTAGTCAGCATAGCACAGGGCTGTCACAGTCCTCTTGCTATGAATGTTGTGTGTTTTTGATATTTTTGACTTCTCCAGAACTGTCACTCAGATTAAGCTGAAACTTGGTGGATATGTTCCTTGTGGAAGTTTCAAACAAATTTGTTCACTAAGTGGCACTCTTGTAGATTCCTGATTTTTAATGATTTTTCAATTGGTTTAAACATATTTCATTTACTGAATTTACAAAGATAATACAAAAGCACTGATTATGTGCAATTGGGAAAGAGGGCAAAGCCCTATATTAATCCCTCTCGCAGAAGAGGACACATATCACAGGACAGCACAAGACGCACAAAACCATGAAGAGGACAAAACGCCGACAAGACAGATAGGGGGGCAGGTATAATATTCACAATGTCAATAACAATAATTATATATATTTACACATATTGCAGAATTTGGTAAATTGTTTGTATTGTATATAAACAATAAAATAATATTAATACTTGTGCAAGCGATTAGCGATCAACCAACACCTGACTTGAAACGTTCGGTTACAGAGATGTAATTATGTACGGCTGAGAATATCTCGATATTTTCCGTAAGAGAACAATTAGAGGACCCGTAGAGTATTGTCTGTAAAGTAAAAGGAGCATACTGTAAAATAACAGTATGAAGGTTTGATAGGGGAATAGTGTAATTGGGGCAATGAAAAAAGGAATGGCAAGAATCTTCATAAGGTGCGCCGCAGGAACATTTTGGGGTACTTTTTATGCCAATCTTGAAAAGATGGGGGTTCAATTGGCTAGCATCCAAACGGAGGCGTGTATGCTGAATAGCTAAAAATCTATTGCCAAAGTTGTACAACTCCTCAAACTTTATGGCTCTGATTACTGGTTGGGCTATGCTTGATTTGATCTTACGGATAGAGTCTGACTTCCGTATTTCGAGAGGTAGTTGATTCCATAATCTAATGGTTGAGGGAAAGAAATATTTATCAAAAAGGTCGGTGCGCGCTCGGAAGTGAGGGATATCGAATTGTTGGCGCGTGGCGTAGGTATGAGTTCCAGTAAAAGAAGCAGTGGAAAGAATAGAACATAATGGGTCCAGAACAAGTTTATTAACCAATTTATACATGACAGAAATCCATGCAATACACTTAGTTGCAGGAACTGCCCCAAAATGGACACAGGGGGCACTGCCACAAGTACACAGACAGGGCATTCATACACAACCCCTAGGGGAGGCTCCTGCAAACACAGCAATTTAGTTTACCTCCTCACATGCAAGGTGTGCAAGAAACAATATGTTGGACAGACAGGGAGAACCCTCATGGATAGAATGCGGGAACATTTCTATTACATTAATAGGAAAGACCACACACAACCCCTGGGGAGACACTTTGCTCTGCCCAACCATGGTTCCCCAGAACTCACTTTTCAAATCCTAGAATACATACGCACACCCCCAACTCTGAGTAAAACACTGAAACTCAGACTTGCAAGGGAAACACACTGGATCCATCAACTGTGCACGACAGAACCTTTTGGTCTCAATGATATGGGCAGATGAACTCCTTGTTCAGTCATATGCTGAATTTTTACCTCCAAGTTCATCTGCCTACTAACACCACTGTTACACACTTATGATACATTAGTTTCATAAGCCAACGAGCTGTGAAAAAATCTTTATTGAGGGTGGAGGCTGCTATACACACCACTGCCCCAATACATCTCCTAAGATGACCACAGGTCATCAGGGTATAATGAGTGTCACAGCTGTGACACCCAGGTATACCCACAGTACATCGCAAACAGGGTTAAACATGATGAGAGTGTCAGTTAAGGCCGTTGTTAGATATGTCAGCAATATGGTCTGACCATCTCAAATCAGAGCGCAATG